>JAIFZK010000021.1:16727500-16737500 GCA_027481765.1 Tenualosa thibaudeaui | reverse complement strand
GAGAGACAGAGAATGGATTTAGAGACAGCATTAAATAGAGTACAGAAAGTAAATTAGAGTAGTTAGAGAGAGAGCAGCAGAGAAAGGAGAGGGGAGGGAGAGAGAAAGAGGGAGAGAAAGAGAGATAGAACATTAGATAGAGTACAGAAAGTAACAGAGTTAGAGAGAGAGCAAGGGAGAAACAGTTAGAAAAAAAATTGCGATCAAGGTGACACAGGCTGTGTGTGTGTGTGTGTGTGTGTGTGTGTGTGTGTGTGTGTGTGTGTGTGTGTGTGTGTGTGTGTGTGTGTGTGTGTGAGGAAATGAGAGAGGGACAGAGAGAAAAAGAGAAGGTCAGTGACAGGCAGGTGTATGGGCAAAATTTCACCTCCAAATAGCACCGGAACCTGTTTTAAGCACCGAGCCATAGAGCTTGTGAGGCCTCCTTCTGTTTCAGACCCCCATGTATCACACAGGGACACAGCCTGGAAACTCTGCACCTGAACCTCCACAAGCACTCCATATGTCTCTCCTCCAAACATATTTGTGTATGGATTATAGCCATGCAGAGTGAAGTCGTCTGTCCTCTGAACCTCAATTCTGATCACTCTGCAAAACATTTTCATTTGATTTCTGATCCCCCCCCCTACAATAAATTTCTTAAGAAGAACAAGGTGTTAAACCAACACACACATACACACACACAGACACATGAGCTCCCTCCCGCGTGTGTTTGATCAAGCTGTGTAAACGCCCTCTCTTCGCTAACGCTCAAAAATGAATGTTAATCCTGCCCGCTCTGACTAAAACAGCACTCGCTTTGAAATTTGTGTTTGATTTGGCCCGAGCAGCCTCGGCAGCCACTGAGCACATGCAAAGGACAGATTAGACAGGGTGGCATCACCGCTTTGAAACAGAGCTCTTTCACCCCCCACCGCTCTCGTTCTCTCCCCTCTATTCCTCTGGTGTTTCTGTTTTTCTTTTCTCTACCTCTCTTCATGCATTCAATCAAAGGCTTCCATCCATCCATCCGTCTCTCTCTTTCTTTCCCTCTCTCCCTCTCTTCTGTCCATGCAAATATTCTGATGCCTCTCTCTCTCTTTCTCTCTCTATTTCTCTTGTTTTTCTTTCTCTGCCTCTCTCCATGCATTCAATCAAAGGCTTGGCTGTCCATCCATCCATCTCTCTGTCTCTCTCTCTCTCTTGTTCTCTTGTTTCTGTCCATGCAAACATTCTGATGCCTGCTTCTCTCTCTCTCTCTCTCTCTCTCTCTGTCTGTCTGTCTGTCTGTCTGTCTCATTCTCTGTCCAGGACAGTAAACCTAAACAACTCAAGCTGATCCCTCAGAGGACAGCTAATGGCATGGAGGAGGATCACATCCACGGGTGCATCTGTCTCCCGCCCCCGGAATACGTGCTAAAAGATTCATGGCCTAATTGAATAAAGGCCATCAGGAGATAGAGCACTGGCTAATTGGCTTTGTCTGTGCACATGTTAAGTGATCAAACTGGTTGAAGAAGCGTGAAAAAAGAAAAGAAAAGAAAAAATAGAAAACAATAAAGAAGGAGAATAAAAAAAAACACTCCTTAAGTGGTTTTTACTTGTGAAAGAGAACATAAGAGCCCAGAAGCCCTCAGACCTAATAGAGGATAAATCCCAATGAGAATGAGAGGGGGAGAGGGGAACAAAGAGCACTAATGTTCTGTCATGGAGAACGAGAGAGACAGAGAGAGAGAGAGAGAAAATGAAGTCTGAAACACTGAGTGACAGAGAGGAAAGAGATAAAAGGCCAATGATTGAGAGGCACCAGTGGATGGATCCAGAGCGAATTATGGGGAAATTGGCAGAGTGAAGTCGCCGGATGTGACCCCTCGCTTTCTCTCTGTCTCTCTCTCTCTCTCTGTGTCTCTGTTTCTGTCCATTTGCCTCAGTGGAGAACAGGAAAGTGAGAGCGTGAGAGGGAGACATAGAGAGAGGGATGAAGAAACAGAGGAAGGAAATACAAACCCAAAGATCAGCAGAGCTGGAGGGAGGTGGAGAGAGGGAGAAGAGAGGAAATGAGACAGACAGAAAAAAAAGAATGCAGTGAGAGAGGGCGCTTGAGAAGAAGAGAGGAGAGAGCTTCTGTAGATGGACTAGCTGGCGTCCTTGAGATGCTGAGAGAGGAGCTGAAGATCAATAGTGCCGTTGGGACAAGAGGAGGAATTTATAGGCCCAGTGTGGAGGAGACAAACACACACACACACACACACACACACACACACACACAAGACTGCATCTCTCTTTCTGGGTGCAGTGTTTCCCATCTGCGCTCCTCTGAACCACAGCAGCCCTCTCCCTCCTCTAACTGCATCAGTACAGTCTGAGCCTTGGAGACATGCTGTTATAATGGTGTTGATAAGCTGCTGCGTTTGAGCAGGCTGCTGCTCTCCTGCGCTACCTCCCCCTGAATGACCCTGCTCAGATAAATACAAATGACCACAATTACCTGACTTAGGAGTAGAAACGATCTTCATTAAAGTGAATATGGGAGGCTGGAGTAGGCCCAGTTAAGTTAGAGGAATAATGGCTGCTCAACATGTGGCAGTGTGCAGAGCGGAAGGGTAGTAAGAAGCAGGACTATTAATGGGTTTCTGTTTGGATCTTGGCTGGAATGGTCACAGCAAAGGAGGGGGAACGTTGTATAAATTTGTTTTTTTCCAGACATGAAAAATGGAGGTCCTCACTTTTCTGCTAGCTCAAGAGCAGCTCATTTTGGCCAATGGAGGTCCTCACCTTTCTGCTAGCTCAAGAGCAGCTCATTTTGGCCAATCTACAAGGAGTCTTAAAGCAAGGGGAGGAACTAATGAGTGAAGCCTGACAGGGTCAATGCACAACAACATAGTGTCATTACTGCAAACCCTATGAACCCTAACAACTTTGGAACTACAGAGCGAGACAGAGAGAGAGTGAGAGAGAGAGAAAGAAAAAGAAAGAATGGACAGACATACAAGGAAAACACAAACAGGACTAGGACAGAGGACTTACCGTTCACCTATTCTCATCTATACTCTCTGTCGCGCTTTGTGTCCATCCAAACTAATTACAGGGCATTGTGGGAACAGGAGTCGAGGCGATCGAATGTCATTGACAGCGGGTGGCCGCGGGGGAGCTGCTGTTACTGTGTAGCCAGCATGAGCATTTGGGGGAGCAGACTAGCATAGACACTTTGTATCCTTTAGAGTCAGACCTGACACGACACGGGGCAAAGAAACATGACCAGGAACTACTAGCATGTGAACATAGAACCCTGGTAAGAGAACTAGAACCCTCACAGATAAGAAAAAACCAACTCTATGTCCAATGAAGGATCTTTGAGGAAAACAGACCTGTGCACATGGGACAACTAAGCATGATCAGGGACTACCAGCATGTGGGCGCAGAACCCTGGTAACAGAACCTAGAACCCTCACAGATAAAAGAAAACAACTCTATGTCCAACAAAGGATCTTTGAGGAGAACAGGCTATAGTGTTGTATCCAGGATTTTGGACCCTAGATCTGATTGAGGATTGGGCCTTTTTAAATGAATGAGGTATGACTTGCTAATTTGGGTCTGAGACCTAAAAAAAGACTTGTTGAATGTATATATATATATATACATTTATATATATGTATACAAACCTTTAGTTATATGACTGTGTGTGTGGTTACATGTTGATTTCCCCCGATAAAGTTCACAGTGCAACTCAGACTCTAGTCTGATGTCTGAGAACAACTCGTCTGGGTTTCTGCTACCTACTGTGATTCAGCCATGCACGACAGCATACAACAATTTCACTTCCCCCCTCAGCTGACAGCTTCCTTTCTCTCTTTCTCTCTGTCTCTCTCTCAGATCTGTAATTAGGAGGTTTATTGTAGTCTGACAGACAGGCACCATATTTTCTGGGGCGCTAATAATACCACTGCACCTTCTCTACTTCTGGGCTCGAGGAGGTTCACAGATAAAACTATGGCCATTTGTCGCATTATCACTCTATCCCCTTTCTCTCTCCCTCTCTCCTTCTCTCTCTTGAATTTGACCGCCAGAGAGTGAATCCAATTCATGGGCCGGTGCACTGCATTACTAACACAATCAGCTACAGAGAAGAGAGAGCAGCGACTTGGTGAGGAGACGAGGATGACGCCCATCCGTGTCTTTAAAGAGAGAGAGAGAGAGAGAGTAAGAGAGAGAGAGAGAGAGAGAGAGAGAGAGAGAGAGAAAGATTGGCAACTAAAGCAGCGAGCTGCTATTCTTTCATAGCTCTCTGCTCACTCCGTATCGCCTGCCTGCACCTTAGCCCTGGGAGAGATAGACAAGAGAGAGGAAAAGCGGGAGGGAGGATTGGAAATGGAGGGAAAGAGGGAGGGAGAGAAATGGAAGGAGAGAAAAGAGGGAGAGGGAGAGAAAGAGACGCTACGCTACGCCCACCACCGTCGCATAATCAAATCAATGGTTTGAAAACAAACGCACACAATCATAAATAAACAGACAAATGAGGAGGAAAAAGTAAATAAATGAATAATTAATTTGAGATGTGACTGTGGCAGCTGCTGCTGCTGGGAAGGCAGCTGTGGGTAATCTGTGGTTGTCAGGGACAAGACCCACGCCAAGGCCAACTTTAGTTCTGCTCTAGTTTTCCTTTGGGAGGGAGGGATGCAGAGACACAGAGAGTGAGAGAGAGAGAGAGGCAGTAGTAGTAGTAGTAGAAGGCAAGCCCACACACTATACACCAAGACGGATTAGGGAGAGAGGAGTAAAAAAAAATGGATGAAAAGAGGAACTCAAGTAAGAGAAGGAGGAGGAGGAGGAGGAAAGAGAAAGGAAGGGGGCGAAAGAAGGAATATGAGAATGATGATGATGGGGGATGAGAAGATAGACAGAGAGGTGGGATGGAGGAATGAGAGAGAGAGAGAGATGGGGAAGAAGGTAGGTGAGAAAAGAAGAAGGGATGAGAAATGAGGAAGAAGACTATCAATCTCATTCAGAGCAGAAAGAAGAGAGGAAAGAGGCAACAGGAAATAGTGGGGAGGAGGAGAGGAGAGGGAGAAGAAGAGAATGAAGAGGAAGATGAGAGAAGCACTATGTGATAGAAGAAAAAGGAGAAACAATGAGGATGGATGAGAAAGAAAAGGAGAGAAGAAAAAGAAGAGAATAGGGGAGGAGAGGAGAAGAAAGAAGAGGAGAGAAGGGGAGAATAAAGGAGAGGGGAGGAGAGGAGAGAAGGGGAGAAGAGAGGAGAGAAGAAGAAAGGAGAGGAGAGGGGATAAGAGGACGGGCGAGGAGAAGAGAAGATAAGAGAAAAGAAGGGAGGAGAGGAGAGGGGAAGAGGAGAGGAGAGAAGAAAAGAAGCAAGAGGAAGAGAAGAAATGAGAGGAGAGGATAGAATCAGGACAAGGCATCAAGGTAGATGCTTCGTGTGAAGAAGAAAGATAGGCAGGTGGGAAGAGAGGGACAAGAGATCACAAGTAAAGAAAAAGTGAAGATGGAAAAAAAAGTGAGAGAGGATGGAGGGACAGAGGCAGCAGCAGATGACGCAGGAGAGTAGAGGAATAGGAGCATTTACGGGGGTTGTTGGGAGAGGATTTCTGCTGCTTGGCATGGCTCCGGGACTGGTCAGGGTGGTAGGTGTTATAATGCTGGTAGGGCAGGAAGTTGCTGTTGTTGTTGGCGCTGGACTCCCAGGGAAGCGTCCGTGTGCTCCTCTGGACCTTGACTGCCCCGCCAGACAGAGAGAGGGTAAGGGGGGGGGGAGAGACACAGAGACAGGGTGAGGAGCTGGATGGTGAGCATGCACACGCACGCATGCACACACACACACACACACACACACACACACGCGCACGCACGCACGCACGCACGCACGCACGCACGCGCACGCAGGAATGCGGGCATGTGACCACAAACTCATCTAATTAAAAACTAAGCCAATTCCACTCACATGGGCAATTCCCCAGTATGGATGTCACATTGTAACAGAACATGAGGAAATGCAATATTATTGAAATATTTTGTGCATTTTGTTTTAATGCAAGTTCTACAGCAGAACATATCAAATGCTCATGCTCATTTTGTGTGATCACTGACATCATACAAACACCACAGCATTGTGTTGGTATTATGCGCACACACACAAACACACACACACACACACACACAGAAATAGGATATTAGGAACACTATGCCATTGAATTGGTGTTATGGATGTGACAAAAAGTTATTTTTGTGGAATTGCCCACATATACTGTAAATTATACATTATCCAGCATTTATATATACACACACACACACACACACACACAGAGGGTGCATGTGTTATGACCAAAGATTCCTATAATTTCAGTCATTTCGCTCTCTCTCTCTCTCTCTTTCTCCCTCACACACACACATGCACAAATAGGATATAAGGAACACAGGATAGTCACTGTGTGTGTATGTGTACTAGAACTACACACAACACACACTAGTGATTCACATCTACCAGGTGCACACTAACCCAGGTCCTCTCCGCAACAACAACAGATGGAAAAAAAATACTTGATGGATGGATCTGTGTGTGTGTGTGTGTGTGTGTGTAGATGTCTTTCCCTTTCCCTTACACACATACAGTAAAGACACACACACACACACACACACACACACACACACACACACACACACACACAGAGAGAGCTTCAGAAGAGATTGTGCATGCTGCAGGTAGCAATCTGGACACACACTGCTCACTCTCTTTCTCTCACTCTCACGCTGAGAGAGAGAGTGAGAGAAAGAGAGAGAGAGAGAGAGAGAGACAGAGGGTGTATGTTCTGGTACAGGTCTATGCGTGTTGTCTGCTATGTGTGTGTGTGTGTGTTTGTGTGTGTGTGTATGTGTGTGTACTACTTCCCTCTGCTCGCTGATGTTGCCGCTGTATATACTTAGACACGCCTTTGTGCTGGCTCTGCAATTGAATGCTCAGCATGCACCTCAGCATCCCACTAAGAGACGAGGCTCTTGTGTATTGAGCACTGTGACTACCTTTCTAAGCTGCAGCTATTTGATAGCTCTTAATTATGGCAAATAGTGCTGCCCAATGCGCTCACTAGAAGAGGGGCTGCTTTTGCATATGCCCGTGACCTCCAGTCACCCATGCTTTCAGACACACAGACACACACAGACACACACACAGAAACACACAAAGACAGTGTTATCTGCAGCTTTGAATTTCTCTGGTTGCCGTGATAGCTGTATAAATCCTATTCTATCAGATGCTGGTGCTACCGGCGGATAATCCTAAGCTGCCAGGCGATCGCTCATCTCTCCCCCCCTCGTCCGATAAGGCGTGTCGGGGAAACGACGTTCGCAGAGGCGGCGAAAACCCCTGCTAGCCCCGAGGAGGTAAGCCCTTGATGTCGTAAAACTTCGCCATGACAATGGAACATTGTCGCCCGCCGGCTGCTCCATCACCACGGCGACAGAGAGAGAGCGAGAGACACGGGGATAGAAACTGCTCTCCCCGGTAACTAGCCGAGATGGTTGCAGAGGCTGATAAAGAGGTGCCCTCTGTCAGAGGGGGATTATGGGATATGTTTAGGGTTCTCTGGACGCGTCAGGCCAACACATCTTGAGAGGACTTAGATAGTGGCGTGACACCAACGACTGCTTCTTTTCTGTTTATCTCTGAGGGCTCCTGTGTTCTTCACTGCTATCTCAGAATATGTGTGTGTGTGTATGTGTGTGTGTGTGTGTGTGTGTGTGTGTGTGTGTGTATGTGTGTATGTGTGTGTGTATGTGTATGTGTGTGTGTGTGAAAGCAGTGTTCAGTTTTGTGTGTGTTACACCGTGTCCTAACTGCCCTCAAGCGTCAGGTTGTCATACAGCATTGACTTTTCTCCATCTCCATTCTAAATGGAGAGATTCCTCACTCAAACTAGCCGGGCCACACGACCTGAGCGACAGAAACAGGCATGGACAGAGTGTAAAAAGTTTGGTTTCAAAATAGCACAGCATCGCGTTGTGTATCACTTTGTCGACACAATTATTTCCATTGAAAATAAAGTAATCAAACTGATTTTGCCACTAAAATCTGGTCACGTCACTTGCAGTCAGGACACGGTGTAAGGATGTGAAAGTCTTTGTGAAGGGCTATGAGTCCAAACTCATGAGTGTGTGTGTGTGTGTGTGTGTGTGTGTGTGCCATGCTCTGGCCCCTTGAGGCCTAGCCTTGCCTGGTGGTGGGAAGGATCTCCATCTTGACAGCGTGTGTGTGTGTGTGTGTGTGTGTGTGTATGTGTGTACCATGCTCTGGCCCCTTGAGAGCTAGCCTTGTCTGGTGGTGGGGAAGGATCTCCATCTTGACGTGCTCACAGGCACTGGCCAGTAGCTGGGTGGCCTCGGCCAGGGTGCAGTACTCCATGCTGGTCCCGTCCACCGACAGGATGTGGTCGCCCGCGTGCAGCGCCCCGCACCTGAAAGTGGCCCATCATCATCAGCATCACTTCCTCAAACGCATCTGATGTGAACTGCATGAAAAAGAACCAATCCATCCCAAAGCCAAGCTGCACACTGTTCCCTAGATATCTACAAGTGTGTCAGACTTAGTACTCTACAGTGAAATGCGTGTGTCCCTCTCCACTAAACACTGAAATGAGCATGTGTATCTACTCTCCACACTAAGAGATCTGTGTGTCATTTTTCTCTAGTCTTCACACTGAGGTATGTGTGTGTGTGTGTGTGTTTGACTATTCTCTATGATAATATGTGTGTATCTCTCTCTATACATATCAAGATAGGTGTGTGTGTCTCTCTACACTCTGCAGCGCTCTGCATTCACCCTCTGTAATACTGTTGTAGTTTCCATTAAGATGACTTATTGAATTTCTATAATTAGTCTTTCATTCTGCTGGTTCTAAACTCCACTCAGCTTTTTCCCCTCCCTCCCTCTCTCTCTCTCTTCCTCTCTCTCACTCTCTCAAAGTCATGTTGCTTTTCTCTGTGTGGTTCTTCTCTTCAATTTTTTTTTCTTGTCTCAGGAGAACACAGAGATCTGACTTAGCAATTGCTGAGACTCTCATGTGCAGGCAGGATCCAAAATGGCTGACACTTCATCCCAGCCCAACCTGTCCTCCCACTACTGACCACCCTCAGAGACTTGTAGCCTGTGACTGGATGAGTGAGTGAGGCTTGACCCCGCCCTCGATGCTGCCTCTAATAGGATGCACTGGTATAGCATGACTACACCCTCAGAGCCTAGCAGCCTGTGATTGGCCAAGTAGGTAAAGCAGGACCCACCTCTCTGAGCGTAGGAAGCACTGATTAGACGAACTCCACCCCAAACACATGGCTCTGATTGGACAAACTAAGTGAACCCCCCCCCAAATACTCTGAACATGGCTCTGATTGGACAAACATGCTGGGCATGAGATGAGATGGTATTACCTGTCGGCGATGCTGGCGGGCTTGACCTTGTCGATGATGATGACCTGCTTGTTGCAGTACATAGAGGTAGACAGGGCCACACCCAGGCTGGAGCCTATCGTCTTCGCCACCTCCACCAGCAGCGGGCCTGTCGCCGTGGCCACAGACTCTGTGTGTGTGTGTGTGTGTGTGTGTGTGTATGTGTGTGTGTGTGTGTGTGTGTGAGGGAAACAGAAAAACAAAAAACAGAACAACCATTACACAAACAGATGTGGCAAAGAGTCACACCATGTATGTGGATTGGAATTACCACTCAGCACACATACACACACAACACACACATTAGAACATTAGGGTGAATAGAGTGACCTCCCAGGTCATGAAACGGCCTAGTGGAGGTAATTGCTTTGCATTGCACTGTTAGAGCCAGCACTAAAAGCCCTATTACCCCATATGTCTTTTGAGAATGTGTGTAAGTGATTTGTGCGTGTGAGAACATGGGTGTGTGTGTGTGTTACGGGTCAGAGGGAACATGTGCTATGAGGAACAGCATCATCTTTCTGCACCTACAGAGCTCTGAGTACCCATTACAAGAAAAAATGACTTC
>JAIFZK010000021.1:16707500-16725000 GCA_027481765.1 Tenualosa thibaudeaui | reverse complement strand
TTCCCCACTCCTATAGAGCACTCACTCGCTTGCTTTTTCTTTTTCTCACTCGCTTTCTTTTCTTTCTTTTTTTCAGAACTCCTTCGCTACCTGGAGAGCTGCATTGAATGAGAAAGCATTTTGACCGGCTGGCCGGTCGGCCTTAAATGTCAGGTGACCGACCGATCAATCCTTTTCCATTCCGTGTCTGGGCCCGTGCGCAAGTTTGGTCTGAGGCTTTAAAAGTCCACAGAATGCCATTTCCTCCGCCGAGCATTTACTACACCTATGTACCTCCAATGCTAACTAGCACACAGTGGACTCTCCTGTGAGTCTTAATCCAAGGGCTTTATTACCTTCATAAATCACTGGACTTAAAGTTCACATGAACAATAGCCAGCATGACACCAGGCTACCGGATTTACTTGCCTAGTTAGAACCACGTAAAATGGCTTCTCAGGTAATGACTAATCAATGACCAAAGGTATTGGTAGGACGATGGATGGAAATGTCTCTCTCTCTCTTGATTTTCCAGAGATGAGCTCAGGTTCAGCCTCTAGGCAAACTCAGATGCTTTTCCAAGGCATTATGGGTAAAAACAAAACGCCTGCTAAATACCTGACCTTCATGACTGTTGTGACCTTCATGGCTGTCACATCAAAGTTATGATGAGACTTGACAGCAATTATTCAAACCACTGTCCGTACTTGGGATGCATACTATGGTTCATTAAAACATATTAACATACATACACATGGCAGTATATTGCATTACCATGCCATTGACTAAAACTTTGAGCAAAGTGCTGTGACAAGAATTTGAGGACTCTGATTGGCTGATTTGAATCCTCATAGCTTTGAATGATGATGAATGTGATTGGCCGTCAGGGACGCCCCACTCACCCATGATTGACACGTCGTACTCGATGAGCAGCGTGGCCTCCTGGCCGCACTGCTTGAGGATGCTCATGGCCTCAGCATGCGAGGTGCCATGGAGACGGATGCCGTCGATGCTCAACAGCCGATCGCCAGGCTTGATGGTGCCTTCCCTGGAAGAGGGAGAGCAGAAGGGGGGAGAGAAAGAAAGAGAGAGAGAGAGATGTTAATGTTTCAAGAGACAGAGACAAACAGAGCAAAAGAGGGAGATGGGGTAGAAGAAGATGGAGAGAGAGAGAGAGAGAGAGAGAGAGCAGGATGGGTTGAAAAATATGGAACAGGAGAAAGAAGAGTAAGAAACATGAAGAAAGCGAGAGAGAAGAAGGACGGAGGATGAAAGAAGGAACAGTTTTTTTTTTTTTAAGTCTGAGATAAATAATACCCAAAGAGAGAGCGAGAGAGAGAAAGAAAGGAGAGAGAGAGAGAGGACAATGGAAAGAACAGAACGTGAGGACAGAGAGAGAGAACAGAAACAGAGAGAGAGGAACAAAACAAAACAAACTGCAGGAACACAACCAACCAAAAGACAGCAAAAGAACAAACAAAAACAATACGACAAAAGGGAGGATGGCAAACAGAGAGAAAGAGAACAGAGAGACCAAACAACAACACCAAAGACAGACAGATGGGAGACCACACACACACACACACACACACACACACACACAATTCATTCACACAAGGCCTTCAGGACCAAAACATTTTCCTAGGGCATCCTTCAAAACAGTCACACATATACACACACACATACACACAAAAACAAGACAACAAAGGCAACTAACAAATAGAGGTCTGCTGAGCTCAAGAGCGTGCCCCCCACCACCACCACCACCACCACACACACACATACACACACACACACACACCCTCCTCAATGGAAGTGAATGGCAATGCAGTGGAACAGCCAAGCATGTTAGATAATTGTTTCGGTGATGAGGCCTAATAAGTCATTAGGTGACAATCAGTGGCTCGCTGGAGCTTGAGCACCAATCTACAGAAAACTCTGCCATGGATAAAGGTCCGGAAGCTTCTGTGGAGTGAGAGGGGGAGGAAAGGGAGAGAGAGGGAGAGAGAGAGAGAAGAGAGAAATTTTGTTCCCATGGGAACACTTTGAGTGGACAGTCGCATGATGTAACGCCCAGAGGGAAGGATAACTTCCGGAATCATCTCTCAGGCGTATTTCCGAGAGACTCCCAGGGAGGTGCTCACACCTGCTTCATATGGCTTTGTTGTAATGGATAACACCTCCACCTATCCATCCCTGAACAGCTCCCCTATGGACACAATGCTCCATCTCCCCTTCACTGCCTACTGTTTACTGAGCAAGAGACATCTGCCTCCAAAGGCCCCCATTCTCTCACTTCCCCTTAACGGTGGCTCTGGACAAATCGATGCCCTGTTCTGGACAATGAGTCGCTTCACCATCAACCCCCACACACCCCCACCCCCCTGGGCTGGCTGTGTGCACGCTGGGACACCTGGGTCGTTTCTCACTCAGTTAAGTCTAAAGGCCGGCACTGACACGGCCCGGCTGCTGCAGGATGGAGCGACACACACATACATACACACACACACACACACACACACACCAAAGGAGTGAAGATGGGTGAGGTTGATGAGCTTGTATGTGCGTGTGTGTGTGTGTAAAAAGATGTGCACACACAGACACACATTGTCATATATGCATGTATACATGAGAATGTGTGTGTGTGTGTGCGTGTGTGGGTAGGTGTGTGTGTGTGTGTGTGTGAGAGAGAGAGAGAGAGAGAGAGAAAGAGAGTGCATGGGGCTATTCTTGCAGCGGGAGCAAGATTTGCGTAGAGGTGGATGAATATTGATGGGGGCTGGAGGGAACAAAATAGGGGGAGGTGTAAGAAAGAGAGGAGAGAGAGAGAGGCAGAGGAGAGGAGAGAAGGAGGAGATGGAGAGAGAGAGAGGGGCAGAGGAGAGAGGAGAGAAGAAGGAGATGGAGAGAGACGGGCAGAGGAGAGGAGAGGAGGAGGAGATGAAGAGAGAGATAGAGGCAGAAGAGAAGAGAGAAGAAGGAGATGGGGAGAGAGAGAGAGAGAGGGAGAGGAGAGGAGGAGATGGAGAGGGAGAGAGAGAGAGAGAGAGGAGAGGAGAGGAAGAGTTGTAGAGGAGGAGGAGAGGAGAGGAGATGGGCTGAGGGAGTAAGAGTGTGAGGAGAATAATAAGGAGGGCAGAGAGAGAGAGAGAGAAAAAAAAGAGAGAAAGGAAGAGAGATAGATAGAGAGACAGAGAGAGAGGGGGAATATATACGTCCGGGGAGAAATTGCCGGCGTCCTTCCAGCACACTGCTCCAACCAGCAGTAAAGTTCAGTAACGCGCCTAATTTATTCCCGCCTTTGAAATGGGAGGGGTGGGGTGACAGAGAGGTGAGGGCAGAGCGGTCGAGCACAGACCCATTTATCCAGTTTTGGGGTGTGTGTGTGTGTGTGTGTGTGTGTGTGTGTGTGTGTGTGTGAGAGAGAGAGAGAGAGAGAGATGGAGAGGTTGTGTTTCAGAGAAGAAATGTGTGCGTGTGTGTGTGTGTCTGTGTGTGTGTGCCCGCACGCGCACGAGTGTGCATGCGTGTGTGTGTGTGTGTGAAAGCGAGATATGGAGGGAGTGTGTGTGTGTGAGGGAAGGACTGCATGTGTGTATGTGTTTATGTGTGAGTGTGTGTGGATGTGGATGCGGGTGCGTGTGTATGTGTGAGAGAGAGACATGGAGGGAGTGTGTGTGTGAGGGAAAAACAGCATGTGTTAATGTGCGTGTGTGAGAAAGAGAGACTAAAAAAATGACTAAGCTGCCAGCGGTGGCTAAATGATGGACTCTGTCTGTGAGCGTGGCGATGCAGGAAAAATGATTTTTCCAGCGGAGAGATGTACTGCCAGAGGCACATCCTATATGAGCTTTATCAGAGAAGACACTAGGTGCTTCAGTCTGTTGTAACACACACACACACACACACACAATCTTGCATATTCAGACATTACACAACTACAACCATTCAGCTATCAAGTATGTATGAGGGTAGAGCTGGCCATGTAGTTGTGGGTTCGGCCATCTTACCTATCTGCTGGACCACCTGGTCTGATGGTTGTTATGACGATGGGACGTGATTTGTTTCGGTCTTCATGGGCACCACCTGCAGACACGACACACATGTCACTCATACCCATATGAACACACACAATACAGAAACACACACACACACACACACACACACACACAGTTTGTAGTACTAGTTTCAACTTGAGACTCTTGCTGTTGCTGTTTCATAGCAACGCCTGTTGTCATGCTGACAGTATATCAGCCTATAGATCTATAGGTGCCATTATAAATATGGCTATGGCTCCACAAGCCCATGTCTGGCCTCGGACAGCTACTTAAGTGTTTGCAGTGCTCGTCATCTCACTCATTAAGTGGAAGAAACACTTCACAGCAGGAGTGCTATCTAACGTCTGCTGCAATTTAGCCTAACAAACAATGATGGTCACCTGAGGAGATGCACGATGAGCCGTCACATTGGAAATGTCGCGTGTGCGTGCTCCCTGTAATTCTCTGACATTACGGGAGTGTTACCTGACGCAACAGCAGCACCTCATTTCTCGACAGGAGAGTCTGATATTTCAGCTGATGCTCTGGCGTGATGCTTTTCTTCCCAACAGGGCTGAAAATGTATCTGTCACAAATGTGCGCACGCTGCTGACATTTTACATCAGATAGTGAGGGGCTGCTACTGTTTTGACAAAGCAAGGCGGAGAGAAGTAAACACAGCTCTCCGCTGTTCGATGCATTTGAACTTCTGACAGTGTGGTGTGGGTTTTTCCATATTTTTTTCTGTGACTGTCTGAGTCTTTGGATTCCTCTGTGATATCATGTGAGCTTTCCAAGATGAAAGCAGAAACTACCAGAACACACTTTTTTTTTTTTATCCCCTTTCTACGTTTTGTAGAACTGAAATGAGGAGGGCCGTCCGCAACGTTGAAGTTAACTTTCTTCCTGTCTTCAAAAGCCTCTTTTAAGCTGATCACACTCTCCGTTTCTTCTTTTGCACTTCAACCAAACCCCAATGCCAAGCGTAAATATAGTCAAATAAATGGAAATGAGAGAGAGGCGATGCAGAGTTCAAAAATGATTCCTCGACCCTTTTCTTGTTCGTGCCTGTGTCGATGATGTGGGCGGAAAATGCTTTTCTTTGAGGAGCTATTCACGGACGAATCTTAAACAAGGAGGCCTCCAAGCCCATTAAATGCATTATTGAGAAAGTTACAGGAGGAGAGACAGCCGATGCCAAAGGGGACACGTATCCCATCATCCATCTGTGCAAATTCACTGCACCTCTATGACTCGGTGAAGAAAAAGTTCCACTAGACATATCTTTATTCTGTTGAATGTTTCTCAGAGGTGACACCGAGAACTGTGTGAAGGAGGTGACACTGAGAACTGTGTGAAGGATGTAACAATGTAAAACAAAATAAAACATTTCATTGACAATGTTCAGCAACTCCAAAGCGTCATGGTGATGTTTGGCTCTGTTCCAGCTAAAAATAAGACAAAGTTTGTAACATGACACAGTTGCATTGTGGGATACCGACTGCTGTGATGACGCATGACAATATATGATTTGCCATGACACATTAAAGTTACATCACTTAAATGATGAAGGCTTTTGGTGTAGGACTTAGGGTAAGACTTTATTTGAAGGTGTCTACATAAGAGTGACATTGTGCCAGTCATTAGCATGACATGACACGTATCATGAATATTAATGATACTTTTCTTAATGTTTAAGACTGTTGTCATTAAGTGTTGTTCAGTGTCTGCATTGTAAAGTTGACACTGTTTGGGGTGCAGACATTACAAAAACTGAATGACACTTCCTGAAAAACAGTCAAAAACACTAATGAAGTGTCATTATATGCGTCATGTCCTGCTAATGACAGGTTTATGTCACTCTTATATAGACACCTTCAAATAGTGTTAGCATGGAAAGTGTTAGCATGAAAAGTACAGAGAGCGAAAACGACTTTAAAAGGTTCAACTCGGGCTTGTAATACATCTCCATTGTGAGTGACATCTGTGTTTAAACCAATATCACAACTGTCTGCCATTCAGCTTCACCTTAATAACTTAAATAAATAAAACAGCCTCATGTTCACAAGCTTAAATGACACATTACATAACGAATCTGACAGTCGATCATCTTTCTGTTAACAACAAAAGGAAATCCACTCAGTCGTATTAAAGCTCATGTTTTGTATTACACCTCCTGACCACTAATCTGGTAAGCAATTAGGTGGTGAGAATAAATTGCAAAGAGCTGTTGTGTTGTGTTGTGTTGTGTTGTGTAGTGAGACTGTGTTACACAGAGCTGGTGTGTGTTGTGCTGAGCAGTGCGATTGTGTTACACGTAGCTGGTGTGTGTTGTGTTGTGGAGTGGTGAGATTGTGTTACACAGAGCTGGTGTGTGTTGTGGGTGCATGTGTGTGTGTGTGTGTGTGTGTGTGTGTGTGTGTGTGATGAATACATACAGCATCATGACAAACTCATTTGCTCTAGTCTGTTGCCTAGGCACTCATGCATAGTTTTTGGAAATTGAAAACATGGGGGTTTATTTCTACTGCTATCTGATTGCCAAATCCCTGCGCACACGCACTGACACACACACACACACACACACACACACACACACACACACACACACACACCATATGCAGTATGCAATAATCTAATGTGCATACAGGTATGTGTGCAAACACACAAACAGACACACACACCTCTGATGACGAATCCAAATGTGTTGCCTTCCTTGTGTAGAGTCACCTCCACATTTTTGAACATCACCCCTGAACCTTGAACAGCTGTGGAGAGACAAGGCAGCAAGTTACAGCCAACAACCTACCACACACACACACACACACACACACTCTCATATTCACACTTATAAGCACACACAATCACATGTGTGCGTGTATACACACATACACATGCACACAAGCTTACACACTCCCATTCAAAAGCACGCACACTTACATGAGCATGCACACACACACAAACACAAATACATACACACACAGGTACCCCCACTCACAGGCACACAGGATGACACAACAACACACACACCACTTTCAAACACCGTAGGGCAAGTGCTGAAATTATTAGTCATTAAAAATTAACACAGACAGCTAATCTAATATATTACAGCCTCTTATTCGGTCATCGCTGGTCACCTGAAACTTCCAACTCTCATTTTCAGAAAATGCAGACCCTTGTAAAGGCTTTCAACTGCAACACACTGTCTTTTCAAGAGGCAACGAAGAGCAAAAGAAAAGTAAGACTAATGCAGTCCAGGCAATTCCCTCTTAGCATAGGTAGGCCATTTTACGCACAGTGCATTTGCTATTACAAAAGAATTGGGGTGTTTATGTCCTTGTCTTAACAATGAGAGATTGGCTGTGCAATACGGGAATTATCCAAGCAACCAAGATGTTATAGTTTAAATACTCAGTGAGCATTTCATTCCTCTGAGAGCTTCATTCATGGCCCCATTTTAGAAGAAGATGCTCAAGATGTTTTAGAAGAAGATGCTCAAGCTTGACATTAAAAATGCTCTGAAAAATGCTCTTTCTCTCTTCACTGTTGCCATCTTCACTGTGTTAACACTGTTAGCATAAGGGCTGAACTACAAGCTCTAGGAAGGTCTAGTTTACCATTAGACAGACATAAATCAGAAAGATTGGTTTAAAAAAAAAAAAGCAAGGGACAAGACTAACTCACTCTGAGACGTTCACTTCAACCCAGTCTGTACCCACTAAGTGCATCCCTCTCTTTCTCCTCTTAGCCCAAGATTTAAAATTTCACATTTCAGGCAGGAATTTATGCTATCACATTACTTGCTGAATTTACTCCTGGCCAGCTAGGGGCCCTGATCTAAACAGACCAGCTCAATCCATCACTCCAAATATTCGTAAACTTAAAAGGTCTTAAACTCCCACCCTAATAACAATCTCTCAAATGTAATCATGGCCAATTAGCGGGGTGAATTGCAATGGTTTATGGTTTCGAGGCTTGGTGTGGCCATTGAGTGGTGCCAGCGCACAGGGTGCAGTTCCAGTACTCACAGACAGGGGGCAGTTCGTACTCCACCTCCAGCACCACCCGCTCGCCCACATTCTTCAGGAGGCTGATAATCTCGTCGTGCCGGAACTTGGTCAGGTTGATGCCATTCACTGACTTGATGTAGTCGCCCACGTTCAACTGATCGCTCCTGTGAAGGGATGAGTGATGGGGAGAGGGCGGGGTGGGGATGGGGGGGGGGGGGGGGGAGAGAGGGACGGATTGAGGGACAGATGGAGAAATGGACAAAACATGAGAGGAGTAGAGTTAGGGTTTGAGAGAGGAGTAGAGTTAGGGTTTGAGCATACAGTAGTTAATAACACCATTAAGGTCTTTACGTAGCTGGTCCAATGCTACAACCAATGTCTGGGCTGTGTTTGAGAGAAGATTATGCTACAGAGAGAATATAAGGAAAGGCAAACGACGAGGATGTTGCAAGAACTCCAATCAATCAATGAGGGGGATGGAGAGAGAGGGAGAGAGGAGCGGGCTATAAATTACTGAATGAAGGAGATAAGTTGGAGACAGCGAGAGACTGCAGACAGAAAGAGGGAGAGAGATGGAAGCAAGAGTAGATATTGCAGAGAGGTATAAGCAAAAGGAGAGATTGCAGAGAGAAAGAGGGAGAGAGAGGTATAAACAAGAGAAGAGTTTGCAGAAAGAAAGCGGGAGAGAGGTATTAGCAAGAGTAGAGACTGCAGAGTGAAAGAGAGAGAGGGGTATAAGCAGAAGGAGAGATTGCAGAGAGAAAGAGGGAGAGAGAAGGGTATAAGCAGGATGAGAGATTGCAGAGAGAAAGCGGGAGAAAGGTATAAGCAAGAGCAAAGGAGTGGTAAACACTGAGATGGAGAGAATAACAGAGAGAGACAGAAAGACAGCAAGAGAGCAAGAAAGAGACAGAGAGCCAGAGTGACAGAAAGAGAGAGGGAGTGTGTGAGAAACAGAGAGAGAGAAAGAAAGAAAGAAAGAAAGAGAGTGCAAGGGCCAAAGAGTGACAGAAAGAGAGAGGGAGCGTGTGCGAAACAGACACAGAGAGACAAAGAAAGAGAGAAAGAAAAAAAGAAAGAGAGGGTTAGAGAGTGAGAGAGAGAGAGATGGGGCGGGGCGGGGCACAAGAGATAATCACAGGTGTCAGGTAAATGAGAGCTGGATTTGATGCCCTCGCCTTAAAAAAGAAGAACGTCAACTCGAGAGTAGAAAACCAAAGAGATGTCACTCAGTCTCTCTCCATCTCCATCTCCATCTCACTCTCTCTCCATCTCAATCACTCTCTATCACCCTCTCTTTCTCTGCATGATATGCAACCACGCAATTGTTGCCTTCTGAAAGACTCCCCCCAAAGTCTGTGGGCAGGTTTGGAGACATTTCTGTCTTTCGCGTCTTTTGTTCAGGAAGTGAGCGCATCGTTGCTGTTCTATTTTGGGGCATAACTGTAGCAAATCGTTATTCTTTTTACTGACTGGAGGGGCTACACACAGCACCATCCTAGCCCTGCTTGGTAAATTGGATAGATCTCAAGAGGAGGATAGATCTCATGTTATGGTGCTTGTATGTCAATGTTCAAAAAGTGGCCAACCAGGATTGTAAGGCTTTGCATTGCTGGGACGAGAATTGATCCTCTCTGAATGACAACTGTGTTTCTGCACGAGGTGTGTGTATATGTCTATGTGTGTTATGTCTAAGTGTGTGTGTGTGTGTGTGTGTGTGTGTGTGTGTGTGTGTGTGTGTGTGTGTGTAAAAGTGGAGTTGGTGGGTAACCTTGATCATGCAGCTCCAAAAGTCAACAGGGGAGATGGGCCTTCATCCTGAGGACTTATCCACCATTGATTTATGTAGTGTGCATGCAGGTCAACACATGCAGACACACAAGCATAGACAAACAAGCACAATCTCTCTTTCACTCACTCACTCACACACACACACACACACACACACACACTATCCCAGCTGAATGATAAGCACAGTCACATTCAACTGGACTATACGTAATTTGCTTTCCACATCGCTAGCATTTCCCTTCCCATCATGCACTCTGATTCCATCTAGATTGTTTCTTTTCCTTCACCTTCATCCTTTTTATCCTTTTATTCCCTCTTTTTTTACTCCTATTTCTATTCTGTCTCTTTCTGTTCTGCTGTTCCTACTTGAAGCACAAAGCACTCACCTCTCCTGCTCCCTCCCAAAAACTTTCCTTAGCACACACACACACACACACACACACACACACACTGTCCCTCCACTCTCTGCTTCTCTCCTCTACTCTGCTCACACAGACACACACATTTATCACAAGCACAGGCTACGACCCACCTCCCGTCACACACACATGCACACATCACAAAAACACTGTCTCTTTCACCTTTCGTCTAAAATGCACACACACACACACACACACACACACACACACACTAGAGCAGAACAGAGGGTTGTTGAAGCCAAACAAACATTTCCAAGAGGTTAGAATGGTATGTGGTCTCAGGCATAGAGTCTTTCTCTCATACTTCTGTCTTGTATCTCTTTTCATTTCTTCTCCAGTTACACACACACACACACACACACACACACACACACACACACACACACACACACACACAGTAACGGCGGCGGCCCCCTTACCTGGCGGCGATGCCTCCCTGGCGTAGGTTGGAGACGCGGGGCTTGCCGTCCTTGTCGATGCCACCAGAGACAGTGAGGCCCAGTGTGGTGCCCTCCTTCTTCATCAGCTCCACCAGGCTGGAGCCTTTGAACTCCTCTGCAGGGGGAGGTGGGGGGTGGTGGGGGGGAGGAGGAGGAGGAGGAGGAGGAGGGGGTCGGGAGGGGAGTGAGAAGGAGGCGGAGGAAGAGGAGGAGGAGGTGGAGGAGCAGAAGGAGAGAGAGAAACAGGGGATGAGTGAGGTGGGGCCGCAGGGACACATGAGGCAGAGGAGGCGACGGTGGCGCTGGTGGTGGCCTCTCCTCTCCGCCCCCCTCCGCCTCATACGCATCGCGACATCGCCATCGACGCCACCGCTGTTGCTGCTGCCGTTTCCGTGGCTACTGCCCTGCCTGCCGCCAGTCCTGCCACCGCTCCCGCTGCTATTGATGCTGCTGCTTCTGCTGCCGAGCGCTCGCTACGGGGTGAGGAAGAGCACCAGAGAGAGGAGGTGGGGGGAGGGGGCCGGTGTGGGAGGTAGTGCTGTGGTGTGCATCGCACACGAGCGAGCTCTGGCTGAAGGATGCTTATGAGGACAGAAAGGAGTGCTCTCCTTTCTCTCTCTCTCTCTCTTTCTCTCTCTCTCTCTCTCTCTCTACCTCCCTCTCACCCCCCCCTCCTTCCTGCTTCCTCTGCTCACACGCTCCTTCCTTTCACTCTGGTTATCTTGTCCTCTCTCTGTCACATCCCTCCTCCCCTTAAACACTTTCTCATCTGCCCATTCCTCTTTTTCATCTCTCTCTCTCTCTCTCTCTCTCTCTCTCTCAGCTGGATTGCCGGGTCGGCAGAGTGTCCTTCCAATCCTGCGCTCTATCGACACTCTGTCATTCGATGCCTCCGAGATCATCAAACACACATTATGCACGCTGCACATCCTCTCAGATGGAAACACACAAACACACGCAGGCACACACACACGCACGCACACACACACACACGCATGCACACACACACACACGCATGCACACGCGCGCAGGCACGCACGACAGCACACACACACACACACACACACACACACTCACTCGCACACGCGCACACATACACACACCAGTGGCTGTCAGTAATGCATCCAAAGCTAGGTAGCCCCATCATCACTGGTGTAAAATCAGCAGAGTGGATTTGACAAACCTCTCCCCACAGACGTGCCAGAGAGACAAATGGACATTTCTCTCCTGCTTCACCTCCCTCCATCTCCCTCTTTATTTTGCCTCTGTGCCTGTTCCAATGAGGGCAGAGGGTGGAACAGAGTCCCAGAGCGAGTCTGTTTCCAGCAGGAGAGCAATAAGCGTGGCACCAATGAACAGCTCTCACGGTGGTGTTCCTCCCTCTGCGTAAAATGGCTGCTGAATGCCATGCCTCCCTGTTGAGTGCAATCTCTATCACTCTCAGTGTAGTAGGAGAGTGTGACTGACACACACACATGCACACACACAATCTTACTTAGAGTTGTGATGGGGGACTACCGTTCACCTTTGTGTTTTCTCATAGATGACCTCTGGGATATTTTCCACTTCAAATCTGCCATATTTTATGATCATAGGAACAGTATTCCTGCTCCAGACACACAGGAACTGAGCAACATCACTCACAAGATGCATTTTCATGGCATCACTCACTACAAACAGCCAATATATCTGACCAAAAACACACACACACACACACACGTTATTAAAAGCACACCGATTTCCCAGGATAAAACAAAATGACCCCTGACACATAAACAAACACACACAGCACTTCCATGTACATGTGCGCGCTACACACACACACACACACACACACACACAAACAGAGGGAAGCTGACACTTGTAATGTGAGCACAGGAGAGAGGCGGAGTTGCTATTGCCCTCGTGTCTTTGATCGATTGGCCCAGCAGGCATATCTGAGATAGAGAGCTGGAACATGACCCTGGCCAGAGGAGGCCAAGGATGGCTGGACTGGACACACCCATACCATTCCACACACAAATGTGCACACACGCACACACACGCACGCACACACACACACACACACACACACACACACACACACACACAAGCACGTGTGCGTGTGCACACACACACACACACACACACACACACACACACACAAGCACATGTTCACACGCACATGGCTGTACATATACACAGTATATGCTGTATATGCTTGTACATTGTGGAAGAATCAAGCTCCTGGAGTGTGTGTGTTATGCTGTCTAAGTAATGAATAAATCTCATATGAAGTATTGTTACATTAATACACTATCAGCACTAGTTATTACACTTTATTACTACATTACAGGCTGCAGCAATGATCTTCAGTGTGTGTATGTACGTCAGAGTGTGTGAGAAAGATTACATTGACACGTTTAAGTGAAAATCTTTGCTTCTCGCTCTCGCTGACACACGCACACACACAGGCTCTTGTCCGGAGGAAGAATTAGATTAACTGTGTGAGGGTGTCGGTGTCTCTGTGTGTGTGTGTGTGTGTGTGTGTGTTGGTGGGCGTGCGTGAGTGAGTGAGTGTGTTGAGTGTGAACGTTTAATCCATCATCTGCTCATCGTGGCGGAGACATACGTGCCCGCCGTAGTAATTAATTGTGGTGGAACTGTTTAATTTCCCTTCAACCTCCGTGTCGTAATTTGATTAAAACCAAACGTGGCCCCGTGTATGCCACGCCCGCTTGGCTGTCTGGGAGGCATTACTCTGCACTGCGTTACAAGTGTCACCGTGACGACTGCCATGTGTAGCCTCCCGTCTGTCATCTGCGGCGTGAGATAATGTTGACGCGTCACGCACTCTGAACCCAAACAACTTTATCTTTTTGAATCAAGGCTGGCTGATGTGATTTGCGTATGTAAAACAGACACATGCATATGTTACATAATGCACTGTACTGTACTGTGTGGGTACACTAAACAGGACATTATACAAACACACACAACATGCTTTGGCAAGGTCAATTTTGCCTGATTGCTATGAACTAATCCAATCATATCAGAATGATTAACATCTCCACACAAGGTGAAATTCACAGTCAGTTTAGAGCAATGGCTAAGAGATGCCTCTGACACTGTGCAATGATGGACGCTGTGCTATGGGAAAAACTGCAAGTCATCGTTGCACATGTTGACACAATAAATGTGTGTGTTTCGCACTTGATGTATGTACTGGTAGTTAAATGCTCATAAACATGCTCACTACACACACAGATGCATGCTTGTGTTTGTGTGTGTGCAAAAGTGTGTGTACACACACACACACTGGGAATGTTACAGCCCATCCTATTCTACTGCCAGGCCACAGAAAACAAACTTTCTCCTATTCTCTCTCACTTTGAGAGGGCCTGATCATGTGGTTGTGCCCTGGGGCTCAACACTGGGTCTGGTCACGCAGCTGCGCCATGGGGCTCAGCACTGGGTCTGGTCACGCAGCTGCACCATGGGGCTCAGCACTGGGTCTGGTCACGCAGTTGTGCCACAGGGCTCGGAGCACACCATCCGAGTTGTGCAGCTGCACAGTGAGGCCCACTGAGGGCAGTGCAGATGGGAGCCGATGGGAGTCTGTGACACCGGGTAGCGGTCAGTGCAGGTCAGGATAACAGTGTGTCTAACAGCTGGGAGGGTGGGGGGGGGGGGTGTCTGTGGTGCTCCAGCTTCAATTAGGTTCAGTAAGCTTTCATTCTCTCTAATTCACAGACACACACACACACTTCCAGAGGCCTGTCTCTGGCAGGAGTTGAGTAGGGCTATCTGGGGAGAAGTGGATTGGAGGAGGGATGTGGTGTGTGGCATAACTGAGCAATGTGGTCACGCTCTCTTAGACTCCACATTGATCACTTTCTGTCACCCATCTGCCTCTGCCTCTGTTGCTCTCTTTCTCCCACTGCCCACTAATCTGCACACACACACACACACACTCACACGCACTCTGTCTCTCACTCTCCTGCTCGCTCACTCAAATACACACGTGTACACATACATGTACACACACACACACACACACACACACACACACAGACCAAGAGAAAGACACACACTCTCTCTGTGTCTCTCCTACTAACTCACTCACACACATACACACACACTCACGTGTGCACATACATACACACACACAAGTACACGGCATACAACATTCTCACAGCCACACTATAAATGCACACACACACACACACACACACACACACACATTACTCTGCATGCCACGCTCATTCCTCAGCAGGTCTCTCGAGGCGTCCCCCGAGTTGCCATGGCGACTCGTGGAGCCGAGCTGTCGAGTGGGGCTGGCAGCTGACGGATAGGCAACGCGGAGCGAGGAGATGGAAGGAGATTGAAATGGGCACGGAGGGGTCTGCAGCCCCAGATAGATGGCTAAATAAATGAAGGAAGAAAGAAAGACAAAGAGCGAAAGAAAGAGCGAGAGGGAATGAGAGAGGGGGTGGAGAGAAAGAGCAGGAGGGCAGAAAAATGTCACCAGGAAAGAGGGAACGGGGGAGAGAGAAAGCGAATCAGAAAGTGTGATGGAAAGAGAAGATGAAGACAGAAAGAGAAGAGGGAGAAGAGATGAGAGTTTGTAAGAGAGTGAGTGAGAGAGAAAGAGATAAGATAGATAAGAGGGAGAGTTTGTAAGAGAGAGAGGGTGAGAGAGAGAGAGAGAGAGAGAGATAGAGAATGATTTATGGCTATGACTGAGCTGTAAGCGTATGTGATTGATCTCCGAGCGGCTGAGGTGAGAGTGGCGATGATTCCCATTCAGAAACACAGCACTCTGAACTAACACACAACGACAATGGTAACGACATAGTGCACCAATCTCTCTCTCTCTTACACTCACACACACACACACACACACACACACACACACACACACACACACACCAGTGCACCAATGACACAGACAGGCAGCAGACTCATGAATGTCTTACAGCTACATAAAAACGTGCATTCATTCAGATCAGATAACACTCATATCATATTTTCCACTGCAACGAGCATACACTTTATCAATACAAGAGCTGTGCTCCAACCTCCAACTCATCTCCTTGAAGTGGCCATGCTAGGCCAGGGCATAACACAACCTGCTAGCACGAGTAGGAGACATCTCTGATTAAATCACCATCTGACCATGCTGACATGATTCAGCATCTGTGTAGTAGCATCTTATGCTAGCTGCCATGTGAGAGTCATAGGCTCTGTTGTAAGGGGGCCTGATGTAAAAGCACTGCTAGAGATGTTCTTATTTAAAAGCAGGTGAGTGCACAGTGCTCCCTAGTGACACTATAGGGAGCTAATTAACTGATAATCCACTGGAAACAATTGAATTCTTTAAACTGACATTAAAATTACTTTCAGTAGCTACATTTGATAATGAATGTAGTGTGTTGTGTGTATGTGTGTGTGTGTGTGTGTGTGCGTGTGTGTGTGTCTGTCTGTCTGAAACTACGGGTGATAATGAATGGAGTATGTGCATGTCAGTCTGTGAGAGAGTGTGTGTGTATATGTGTGTATGACATTATGAAATAGAAGGCGAAAATGTGATGGAGTTGTGGACAGACTTGAACTTGGACATGGACACCGACAGCGCACATGGACACACACACACACACACACACACACACACACACACACACACACACACAGAATCACATAGAGTAACACACAAACACACATGACCTATATGTGTGTGTGTGTGTGTGTGAGTGACAGTAGGTGGGGTGGTCTCCCTCCCAGTATGGCATCAACTGACAATTCAGTAGCAGTTCAACTTTAATCCACACCCACATACACACACACTTAGACGACTAAGCAGACACAGACACACACACACACACTTAGACAACTTAGTGCCACTCTGGAAACTATCCCCAGATCTATATATAAACCCAGAGCTCAAATTACCATATGACTACATCAAAGGCCTATGCAATTTGTTCCCGGCAATTCATCACGCTAATAGCCAGAGAGATTATTAGCTGTCAGTTCTGGACACTCTCATGTTTGCTCTCTATAATGGATTGTCACTCTGCTGGAGTTCAATTAAGTATGCGACTGGGAGCATCAAAATGTGGGGGAGGGCTTTTGGGCTTGGGGGCCCTTTGATTGTAGTGTTGCTGGTGGTGTGTGTGTGTGTGTGTATGCACGAGTGACTGTGTGTGAGAAGTGATGAAGTGAAAGACAGAGAGTGTGTGTGTGTGTGTGTGTGTGTGTGTGTGTGTGTGTGTGTGTGTGTGGACTTCAGAAGTTCTAGTGCTTCCAGTGCCAGAAGTCTGGTGCTTTTTTGATGTCTCCATGAGTGACAGCAGGGATGTGCTGTCTAGACAAGTAGGAGGGAAGTAGGAGGAAAGACAGAGAGAGGGAGAGAAAGGCAGAGGGAGATAGAGGGAAAGAAGAGAGAAAGAAACAGACAGACAGAAAGAAAGAAATAAAGAAAGAAAGAAAGAAAGAAAGAAAGAGAGAGAGAAAGCAAGAACGACAGAAAGAAAGAAAAAAAGAAAGAAAGAGACAGATTCAGGAATCGGAGACATGCAAATCTTGCTAATCTTCAATGGCTGTGCAATTGTTCAGATTTTGATTTCAATTATGATCTTGGCTTCCAAACTATTAAAAAAAATATTAAACATAAAAAAACCCAAAACACAATTATTTGTTCTATATTCCGTTTAGCAGCGGGGCTCTATTTTTGTCCTGAGTGTAACTGTATTTGTTGTGGTGGAGTTAACAAGAACTAACAATCAGTCAAGTTTTCAAAGTGTCTGCTAAATACTAGTCGAACTGAATTTATTTCTACATAC
>JAIFZK010000021.1:16675000-16702500 GCA_027481765.1 Tenualosa thibaudeaui | reverse complement strand
AGAAAGAGCAGGAGGCCAGAAATCTCAAAGAGGGAGGGAAATAAAGAGCTGATTTGTCCCTCCTCTGCCACGGAAGTCATATTTAATGCAAACCTCTTTTAAAAGAGCGGAGATTATTTATTTGGCAAATAACTCACACAGGCTCCGTCTCACAGCAAATCTTAGAAGTGAAATCAGCCTAACGAACAAGAAGAAAGGCAGAGCAGGACGTGGACAAACAGGGCCGTCAATCCCCACTTATTACAGCCACACATCCACACAGATGCAGTTACCAGGCACCATCGGAGCAGACTGGCACCCATGCTGAGCTCACCAGTAGGGAAGAGAGAGGGAGGGAGAGAGGGAGAGAGGGAGGGAGGGAGAGAGTGGAGGGGGGAGGGAGAGAGAGAGGAAGAGAGAGAGGGTGAGGGAGAGAGAGAGGGGTGAGAGAGAGAGGGGGGAGGAAGGGAGAGAGGGAGAGTGGAGGGGGAAGGGAGAGAGAGAGGGGGGAGGAAGGGAGAGAGGGAGAGGTGGGGAGACAGTAGGAGTCCAGTGGACACTAATAGTGCTACAAAGAAAACACACCCCTGTGCGGAGAAACATGCAGATGCAAAACAACACACACACACACACACACACACACACACACACACACACACACACACACACACACACACACAGAGTCACTGAGGCACACAAAAACATACATGCTGACAGTCAGGTGAATACACATACCCACACATACACACCACAAACAGACCAGGAAACTATCATATACAGACATGGGCTATATCTTAACCAGGACCCCCTAGCAAAAGGGATAAAATATCTCAATAGAACCTTCCTGGTTAAACAAAGGATAAATAAACAGAATAAAATAAAACAAAATAAAATAAAATAAACACAACTGGTCAGAGACGCATTGGAGACAAGGCAGGGGCAGTATGATTCCCATTTCTACTGAGAAACTAGAGGTCAGACAAATGACTCTCATTGAATCACTGAGGGCTCTAAGAGCGACTTGCGAAACTCTGCAGAGCTAGAACAATAGGTGATAGGTGAAACACACACACACACACACACACACACACACACTCACCCTCTGATGCCCATGTATGGTGCCAATGGTTGGATGTCAGTGTCCCAGAGATCCTCTATTAAGTGGGGATGATTATGTGTCTGTGAGTGGGCACGGTTCTCTGATGCCTCCATTGTGCCATGCTCATCTTTCACACTTATGCCATCCACGGTGTGCCATCCTTATGCCAGCCCATAATGTGCCATCCACGCCCCACCTGCTTGCCATGGCACAATACTCTGCTCTAATATCCCCCACCTCCAATATCGTCTCTACACCCCCCCCCCCCACCCCCCACCCCCCCACATCACATAGTTTTCATACTTTTCACTTACTCAACATTATGCTTTGAGGCTTGGATCAAAAGTGAGACAAATCACACTCACACACACATACTTTTTCTCTTTTTTCGTACCCTCTCTCTCTCACACACACACGTTTTTCTCCATTTCACTGGTCCCAAAACACATAAGCATCACCTCTGTCTTCTTACACCCGCAAAAAAACAAGCAGCTATTTTTTTAAATCAAGAGATAATATCTTCATTGGGTTGGGCAGTGTGTGTGTTTAGCCAAGGCCTGTGTAAGCGTCTGTCAGGTGTGTGTGTGTGCACTTTGTGCCAATTCTGTGGGAGAGTGTGTGTGTATGTGTGTGTGTGAGTGTATTTGAGGGTGTTAGTGTGTATGCCAGTGTTTTTGTGAGTGTGTGTGTGTGTGTGTGTGTGTGTGTGTGTGTGGAGCAGTGGGGTGAAGTGGTCAGTGTGATTTGTGAGGAGTGGCTCATGCTGGCCCAGTGCTCGTTTATCTACCCATGCTGCTGAAGAGATTGCCACGACAACACACGCAAGCTCAGAATTCTCTGTCGCATTGGAATGTCTGAATTGAGATCTAACACACACACACACACACACACATACACAGGAAGGATCTACACTAAAGTGGAAGGCAGGAGTGGTTTCCATTTTGTTCTCATAAGTATTCATGAATGTTTCAGTTACATCTACACAGCGGAAGCACCAGCCATTACAAAACACTTGCTGAGGGGGCGAGTCTGCTACTGTCAGAGGTCAAAAGGTCACTGAGGGGTCACAGGGGCAGTCATTACCTGGGATACTCTGTCTCCTGATGGCCAGTGCTCCATCAGGTGGCCGGGAGGAGTTGGAGTGTTTCGTGTACGGCCCCTCATCTGAAAAACACACACACACAGACACACGCAAATACAGCAGAGATTAGAACTCATGACACACACACACACACACACACATCACCCTCGATCACAATGCCTCAGAAAAAACATATGCTGATGCACTACACAACCCGGATTAGATCACATAACAAACACACACACACACACACACACACACACACACACCGCTAGAAAAGTGCACATAATAGTGGTAATTCAGTCCTTATTTGGAGGACAAACAGGCATGGGGTGCCTCTACGCAGTCAAGGAAAAATGACTGATAATGTGTCTCTGTGCCAGAATAATGAGGCCTGTGCTAGCACTAAAAAAATGTGGTACGTGCCAATACATCACAGCATTCTCTCTCTTTCTCTCTCTCCAACACACACACACACACAAACACAAATCCTATTAGCAGAGAGAACAAAAAAATGCAATTTTGAATGATAATACAAAAGCAGACACTGTGCCTGCAGTGTATACATGTGTGTGTGTGTGTGTGTGTGTGACCATCTTTGCTATCCATCACTCACACGCTGTAATTTTACTACTGTGCTGGAGAGAGCAAGCACACACACTATGCTCCTACACTATCATTCTCTTTCACACACACATACACAGAGAAAGAGAGACACACACACACACTTTCAAACATATTCTTTTGGTGTTTCAGCATCCATAGATGTATATGAAAGTCTAAATGGCGATCTATTTGTCCTTACATGCACTCAAATATAACCAGACAGACAGTTACACACACACACACACACATTCATTTTGTGTGTTAATTAGATGTAGAAAGTCTAAATGGTGGCTGACAATGTGTCTTTATGCACAGTCAAAAATAACCAGACAGACAGACAGACACACACACACACACACACACACACACATCGTTCTGCCTCATTACCACTGTCTTTTGTCTGTCCACTTGTCTGCTATATCACTTCAGCTCCTCTCTGTATCTGAGGGGCAGGTGTGCCTGCATGATGAGAGGTGTTTTATAGGACGGAAAGACAATTACCCAAAAAGCTCTTTGACATTAAGCTCGCACCACTGGGCAAGTGTGTGTGTGTGTGTGTGTGTGTGTATATGTGTGTGTAAACGAGGAGTGACTTTGATTATTCTATGCTCCATATCTTCGTCCTGGTCAGTGAGCATGCCCTCTTCCTCTCTTTCACCCACACACACACACACACACACACACACACACACGCCTTAGCCAATGGTGTGAAAGTGTGCGCATGCGTACACACACGCACACACACACAGCCTCTGATTAAACCATTCATCATACAGAACCCCCCAGAAATACATTTGGGTGTAGCCACAGCACAACTCTGCAGCTAGCCTAATGCACACACACACATACATACATACATACATACACACACACACACACACACACCCTTCTTCAGAGAGAAGGCTGGAGGTACAGCTTGTCTTGGCCTGATGCCAACAAACCTGTGAGCCCAAAGGAGCATCTCTGAGTGCCTCCAAGCAGCTCTTCCCGACCATAACAAATGTAATCCCACGGCCACTATCAGATGAGAGCCTAGTTAAACAGGACGCCACACAGTATAGGTAGCTTGATCATATACACTCTTATAAGCATATACACTCGTTTGATCCCATGGGGGAATTCAGTCTCTGCATTTCACCCTTCCGTGAAGTAGTGCATTTACATTTACATTTATGCATTTAGCAGACGCTTTTATCCAAAGCGACTTATATTTTGTCAACTATCAATTACATCAGGGTCAGTCTCGCTTAGAGCAACTGCCTCGGCTCAACAATAATACATACGTATGACATCACAGGCAGCCCCACGGCACAACAGTCATCTACAGAGCATACCTGTCTTGGCAGGTGATATACTGTATATATATTTATCTACTGTATTGACATAATGCACTAAGTACATCAAAGTGAGTTTTAAGTTTTTAAATGAGTAAATGATCCCATGAAGACTCATTGTCAAAACAGAGAAGCACTAATACAATACAAAGAAGCTAAGAATGCCTTACTCCCACCTTCCAGGTTATCAAGTGCACACACACACACGTACACACATACACGCGCACGCACACACACACACGTGGATAGATTTAGCAGATGCGCTTTGCCATTCTGCTCCTGCGGCTGAGGTGTGAGGAGATTGGATGTGTCACTGCGGCGCCTGCTACCCCTCTCGTCTCCACTGTCACTGCAGAGTTAAGCCAGAGTGGAGGGGGATCTCACTCAGACACACACATAGGCACGCGCACACACACACACACACACACACACACACACACACACACACAGATTTCATGGAGTGGACTCATCAGGTATGCTGTGCCCAAGGCCTTGGCAAAGTCGAACAGTTCAGCCTTGACAGCACTCAAATGTGGGTGTGGAAGAAAGTGTGTGTGTGTGCATGGGTACTGGTTAAAGAGTGAGCATGTGAGCATGCCTAAGTATTCAGTATGTGTGTATGCATCTATGGAAGCGTGTGTATGATTGATAGTGTGTACACAGATGTGTGACTGTGTGTCAGTTCTGTTTGGGATTTCCATACAAAAAAATGACATGTTTGTGTTGTGTGTGTGTGTGTGTGTGTGTGGATGACGGCATGCATAATACTATGTATGTGTGTGTGCAAAAGTGTGACTGAGTGTCTGAGAGGATTTCCACAACAAGGAATGGCACAAATGTGTGTGTGTGTGTGTGGCTCCACTCTGTGACCTTCAGCCCCCTGCTCACTCGGGCTCAGTTGGCCCTGACCAGTCTGCAGTCCTGATCCTCTCCTCCTATTAAAAACACATCCCATAATACTCGGGCACTTGCGGTTGCCCTGGCGACCATCTGGTGTGCATGGCAGACTTCCTGTCTGGGATTGAGATAGCAAATACTGAGCAGAGCATTTTTCATGGAGCACAGACTGGTCAGGGAAATAAATAAACCTCAGCATATGTACTTACACATATATATAAAAAACACTCTCTCTTTCCTTTTCTCTCTCTCCCTCCCTCTTTCCCCCTCTCTCTCTCCCTCTTTCCCTTTCTCTCTTGTATGAATACGTTTTTGCCATTATTGATTTCCAAACAGGGTTCGTGTGTGTTGTATGATTGTATATGTTTATATGTGTGTATATGTGCATATCTGTGTCTGTCCCTCTGTATGCGTAAGCACAGCCAAGTTGAAATATGGAAATATGACCAGGGAGGTCTAGACACAGGAATGCAACTTACTGAACGATATGCTGATAGCCACACTCAATATTTTTTATCAATTTTTTATCCAGACGCATAATAGCCCTTTGAGACCGTCATGAGGCCTTATCAAGTGTAATATAAAGACATGGACAGCATCTCCCCTCACACAGACACTCACGGCAAGAAATCAATGCTTCTGATGAGGCTCTGGGTGACTGGAGTGATACCTGAATGTAGATGTGTGGGAGGTTCATTCAGTTTTCATTTTGGTAAATATTTTGTGTGCGTGTGTCTGTGTGCGTACTTTTTTGTGCACTATCTACATTTTTGTTCCCTTGTCTATCTCTGTCATTTTTAGACAAGATTTGTAATGTTATTGCGAGGAACTGCAACAGGGACAGAGCTGGCTGCCTTTGTAGGATGTGTGTGAGGTTTACCTCCAAAGGAGTGTGTCTGATCTCTGAAGAATGCCTGTGTGTTTGTGGGATTTTCAGCATGGAGGTTGGAGGGGGACTGCAGGTCTCCTGGCTGAAGCAGTGAGCTCTGGGACAGCCAGCAGCGCTGGGATGCACTGGGTGATCAACCTGCCTGTCAGCCCACTCACGTCAGACAAGCCAGGGGACCAGCCAATCAGACTCGGTGTCATAGTGAAAGACGGATGGAGCAGCCAACCAAATGCATTTTGAAGGACTCTAGGGGAAGAGGCTAGCCAATCAACGAGAGTGGACTGAGTGAACAGCTTGTAATGAAGTGACATCAGGATGAGACCAAACAATTTTAGGGGGAGTGGGGAACTCATCACAGACTCACAGCCAAAGGAAAAATTGTCAGACTGCTGTGGAAAAATGAAACCCAAATTTATTTTGTTTCATTTCTTTACTCTGTTGAGAGGGCAAGGATCTTTTCCATCCATTTGGCTGGAAGCTGCTTTCAAAACAGACAGGGAGTAAAGAAGACCCACAGCCTTGAGCTACAGTACACATCTATGAAATACGTGTGTGTGTGTGTTTGTGTGTGTGAATGTGTTTTCCAGTCCAAACCTGTACTGACCAATTCTTTATGAAATCCATTTGTTTTGTTTGTTTTGGCCGTGACTGGAGGCGAACTGGAGTAATTCGAGGCCAGTTTACAGCAATAAAAAAGACCATTTTTATGAACCCTCAGCAACCCTGTCAAATGCACTCTGAATGTGGACTGTGATGAGAACTGGTTAGTGTGCGTGTGTGTGAGTTTGTATGTGTCTGTCCGTGGGGCTGATGTCCTCGACTCCCTTGTACTTACTGTTTATCACTTGACTTGTTTCTAGGGCATTTTCTATAGATCACTGGAGAATCTTCTTTGTGAAACACACACACACAATACATTTTTTTATCCTAACACCTTTGTAACACCTTTCACTGCACTGACAGCTAGTCCAAGCCTTTCTTGCTCTCTTTCTTTCTTTCTTTCTTTCTTTCTCTCTTTCTCTCTCGCTCTCTCACACACACACACACACATTTTATTAACGCATACAGCACAAATAACCAACACAGCATAGAAGACAAATCACACACATACACTCTCTCTCTCTCACACACACACAAACACAAACATTCATGCAAGTTATAATCACACAACCATAGTAACTGCAAAGACTAGTCTGGAAATGCATGTATAATAGTCTCTACGAGCTCTGTGAATCATAAATCTGCTTCATTATCCAGTCATGATGTCCATTCTCCCAGTTGTCTCTCTTTCATTCACACTCCATCTCTTCTTCTCCTCCTCCTGTTTCTTTCTCTTTCAGCCCATCTCATCTCGAACTGAAGTTCAAGCATCCATCTGTTACTGTGAGCGGGAAAACAGACACCCTCTCTGGGGGCGTCTCTGGCTAGGCTGGACACTGACTGACAACACTGCACAGCTCCCACTGACACACACTGATACACACACCCTTACAACTTATGACCAGCACTCTCTTTCATCAACCCCCCCTTCACACACACACACACACACACACACACACACACACCCTTTTCCTCCTAATTAGGGACCCCTATTCCAAAAGCTGGCTTGACAGGTGCCTGAGTCACCTCGGTGTGTCACACTGATGGCAGTAATTACCCAAACTGCCTGGGATCAAAAGTCAACACAGCCTCCCAAAGCCAACCCCACCTCACCGCTTCCTACCCCAACCCACCCCCTTCCTCTGCCTCAGAAATGTCAAGCTAACAGAACAATTAGCCTGACATGCGGTCCGGGGCAGAGAAGGTTCTAGACCCCATGCTGTGTGACCAGTCCGACTGATGAGAGCTGACACCAACCGCCCCCCCAGCCCCCCCCAACCCTTCAACACCCGCTTCAGCTAGAGTAACCCCCCCCCCCCCACCCACGAGCTGGCGCCAGACTCACCCCATGCCTGCAGACAAGCGAGCTGGAGGAGAAAGAGGCTAAGCTAGCTTTAGCCTTAGCATCGGTGTCCGATGTCGCTGGCAACGTGAGGAGGGAGAGAGAGTTCCCTCTTCAGGAATTCCCTTCCTCTGGTCCGTGCTGTGTGGCATTCCGTGCCCTGTCGTGTTGTGTTGTGTCGTGTCGTGTCGTGTCGTGCGCGATACTTACCGGCATCCATGTGGAATGCCTGTGACGCTCCACATAGAAACGCCATGATGTCACGCTCCAGCCAGAGGAGCCGGACAGGTCGGGAACCACAGCCCTTACCCCCCAGGGCTAAAACACCCCCAAATACACTCCAGCTGCAAGAGTCCAAGTCCAAGACACAGTCCAAAAATACAAAGAGGCATCCACTACAGCCTGCTCAGCACCGGACAACCCCCATCTCCAATCCCACACACACATACACACACACACACACGTTACAGTCCTGAGGCAGACACACACAAAGCTGCAGGAGCATATCCAGATAAATGCAGCTGAGAGTCAACGTGCGCTCTTCGAAGAAACTCGACATTTGGCCCCCAAAGCTCCTCCCACCACAGCCATGTAGCAGAAGAAAGGGCTTCTGGGTCGTCTGAGACATCACAACGAAAAAAGAAAAGATGGAGGGGGGGAGGGTTACAGAAAGAGAGAGAGATAGAGGAGAGGGGAAAACAAGTAGTGTGATGGAAGTCCAGCAGACTTCTCAATTGGTGCAGGGACCTTACTCAAGGGTTATTAAGAGGGATGTCCAGCCACGTGAATGTGTGTGTGTGTGTGTGTGTGTGTGTGTGTGTGTGTGTGTGTGTGTGTGTGTGTGTGTGTATGTGTGTGTGTGTGTGCATGCATGCATGTGCATGTACGTTCAAGTATAGGTGTGTGAGTATGACGAGACGCATGAATTGAAAATGCATTTCTCCTATTCAAGCCCACAAGCAAAGATGGGGTGGAGAGAGAGAGAAAAGAGAAGGAGAGGGTAAGAAAGAGGGAAGAAAGAGAGAGAGAGAGAGAGAGAGAGGGGGGGGGAAGAGAGGTAGGGCAGGGAAAGAGAGGTAGGGCAGGGAAAGCGAGAGAGTAAATGGATGAGATGAGAAGAAAAGGCAGAAAGAAGCATGCAGTTCAAAGAAAGGAAGACAAGAGATGCAAGAGAGGCAGAGGCAGAAAGAGAAGAGGAAGAGTAAAGATCGAGGAACTGAGAATACTAGAGGGGGAGAGAGAGAGAGAGAGAGAGAGAGAGAGAGAGAGAGAGAGAGAGAGTGTGTAAAGAGAAAAGAAGACTGTCATCCTGTCAGGTCACAGTACGTTCAGCCATGCATGGCGCAGCCTCATTTAAGAGGAAGAGACGAAAGAGCCATGCTGATGCCTGTCTCACACACACACACACACACACACACACACACACACACATACACAAACACACACACACACATACACAAACACACACACACACTGCTTCTGACAGCCAATCAATACCTTCATGTTTGTGTGAGTGTGTGTGTGTGTGACAGATTGTGTGCAGAGTTTGTGTGTGTGTGTGAATCTGTGTCTGTTTTATGTGTGTTGTGTGTGTGAAGATGTCCCAGTGTTGGAAAGAGACAGAGAGAGAAAGAGTCCAGCATGTTTTATGTCTCCAGGGATTTGTGGTGTGTTTAAGCCCCTCCAGGGGTTGATGGAGTGGGGAATGTGGCGGCTGGCCTGGGTCTCGTCAGCGCTCTCCTGAGGATTTCGTCATGTCACTGCTCGATTACCTGCCATTAACGACATGTCAACCTGCAGCATTCACTCACCCCCACGCGTGCATGCACGCACGCACACACACGCACGCACGCACGCACGCACGCACGCACGCACGCACGCACACACACACACACACACGCACGCACGCACGCACACACACACACACACACACTTCAAACATCCCTTTGGTGTGGCCACCAGGGATGATGAGGGAATTTCTTATTTTTAGTGATGAGCTAAGACTGACACACACAGATGGGTCAGATGAGCCTGAGTGTGTGTGTGTGCGTGTGTGTGTGTATGTGCACGTGCATGCGTGCTCTGCTGAGTGGTGAGGCAGAGCATCGGGGGATTAAAAGACCTTAAATTTTAACATGGCTGGCCTGAGCGCTCACTCTGTGTCAGACTCAATAGCAGACGCTTCAATGCTGATGGGGACTCAGCACCGTGCAGGGAGGGAGAGGGAGGGAGGGAGAGAAAGAGAGAGAGAGAGAGAGAGAGAGAGAGAGAGAGCAAAGGATGGAGCACGAGAAAAAACAATGTAAGAGATGTAGAGGTAAAGGACTGGAGAGAGTGTAAGAATATAAGATTAGAGAGAGAGAGAGAGAGAGACGAGGAGATGAGAGAGAAAGTGTGTGTGAGAGAGACAGGGAAAGAGAATGAGAAACAGAATGAAAGAGGGAGAGAGGGAGGGAAGTGTAGTGTGAGGCGGAGCTGAAGATGGAGTGGTGCTGAGGAGTCATACTAAGCTCAGAGCTCCATCTGAGGAGAAACACACACACACACACACACACACACACACACACACTCACACACACACACACACACACACTTCTCTGTCACTACTACACACCCCGAGCACACAACTCTTTCAATGTCTCCCTCTCTGCCTCTACACTCTCCTTTCTGTCTCACTCTTTCAATCTCTCCCAAAGCCCAACACCCTCCATCTCTTTACAAAACAGAATCCTTCATCTTCTAAAAACTGTCAGAAATCTCCCTGACTAACAAGCTGGAAAATACTGACCCTGCCATCATAACGCCCTAAATAAAACAGGGAGATGGATCTGCCAGATAACAAACACACACACACACACACACAAACACAGTCACCAACACATAGACACACCACACCACACACACACACCGACACAGACACACCACACACAAAAACTACACATACGGACACCGATACATACACACCACACACACAAACACTACAAACACACACACACACACAGAAGTCTATGCAAGAAACACCTGACAGGTAGCCCAGGTAATCCCATGAAAAAAAAACGTGACACACAGTTTCAATGGAAGGTTCTAGAATATAGTGCAACGGAAGTGTACCACACAGAGGCCCTTTTCAGCTAACTGTCATAACAGCCTTCTGGATTTAAAGTCCATTTGGAAGTGTGAAAGAGTGGGGAGAGTGGTGCTGAGGCAATACAGTGCAGACAGTATTCAGGAGATCTGGAGATGGAGGGAGGGAGGGAGGGAGAGAGAGAGAGAGAGATGGGGAGGGGGGGTAGTAAAGAAACAGTTTGAGGATGAATGCCCTCCATCCCGTAATAGCAGCGTTAGCTCAACACAGCAGGGAGCTAAAGGTAAGACGAGCCAGAGGAGCTCCAGGATATGACGTCATCACCCTGCTAATGCCAGTGACGTCATTGGTTCGTCAAAGAGAAAGAGAGATGATGAAGAGGAGGAGAAAGAAGAAGAGAAAGCAGAGCAGAACGGAGCTCTTTAAAGGTGAATTCATCCCGAGGTGACCAATGCGGTCTCCAAGCAAATCTGCATTCTGGCCAAGTCTGCCCACTCCAGAGGATTCTAGCTTGTCTATGCAGATTGAGAAGAGAGGCAGAAAACTGCAGGAGAGATCAGGTGCGTATGCTCTATAACGCTCACGGAAAGGTGGAACTGCAGATTATGCAGATTATTGCAAATTATTCTACATTAATTTGCTAATATTTATGCCATTTCTTTCAATACTTACACACATGGCTTGTTTCTGTAATTCTACACTAAATATTGATTAGCAAAGATGTTATGCAAATTCCCTAACATCCCTAACTGAAATATTTAACATTGGTTTGTATAATTATCCAATACTTAATATTGCATTTCATGATCTATTGATGTGTAGTACGTTAGATAACAATTTGTGTATATTCATATCAATGCATTAACCAAAGTTACTGCTGGTAGGCAGTGTAAAGCATCAGCAGCAGGTAGAATGTTCCGGACCCCTGTTGACAGCTGTGGAGTGTGTACCACTGGGCAGATGTAAGAGGAAGTGTGAGCTAAAGACTTCACTGCGTACAAAGAAAGAAAGAGCTCAGGAAGAGGAGTGTAAGTGGTCTCCAGAGAAAAGGGGGGGGGGGGGGCGGCTTTCATGACCCCCCCCCTTCCACTTCCAGCGGTGCACAGCTTCCTACTCAGTCAAGGTCTCAGTTGCAGTGGGCTCACAGCAACAATGCAACAACACACAACACAACACAACCTGACAACATGACATCGCAACATGGCACGACACGACACAACACAAAGCAATGCAACGCAACGCAACGCAACGCAACATAATCCACAGAGAGGAGCACATAGCACAGAGCACAGGGCCACTGGAATAATGTAAACAAGTAAACAAACACAAAAACAAGACCAGTGCTCAAAACAAGTGAGACAGGGGAAGCAAGAGGGAGAGACTTGGACCATTCTGAGACAGAGAAGGTGGGGAGAGAGTGACAGAGAGAGAGAGAGAAGTGAGAAAAGCAGAAAATAAATTCTCAGTGAGAGACAGATGGAGATGGAGAGAGAGAGAAAGAGAGAGAGAGAGAGAGAGAGGAAAGAAGAATGACAGGGAGGGAGAGCACATGTGGACAATTTAATGTCCATAATATCATGGTGATCACACTTTGACACACACACACACACACACAGAGCTGGTTAGATGGTTGAGATCTGCAGTCAACTGTGAAACTGAGAGTTGTTTCTCTCCCGGCCTTCCTACAGCAAACTGTGGAGCTGTCTCTGATTCCACAACCACCTCTGATCTCACACACACACACACAAACACATACACACACTCACACACAGGGCTAATCTTGCCTCCACAGGGAGCGCAGCAGTGATGATGGAGGCCCAGAGGCTGACAGCTTAAGGACAGAAGGGGGAGACTTCAGACATGCGCTACATCCTCTACCTCACCATCACATCGGCCCAGAGAGAACAATCTAGTGTGTGTGTCAGTGTGTGTGTGTGTGTGTGTGTGAGAGAGAGTTTGTGTAAGAGAGTGTGTGAAAGGAATGTTGTTTGAGAAAGTGAGAAAGAATGTGTGTGTTGTACGAAGTAGGCTAGTGTTTTGAGGAGACTGAGTATCAACAAGCATTATCCTGCGTGACAGTGGTAGTTCCCATCCTAAACACACACACACACAGTATCTGTATACCTCGTTTTGTAACACTCACACAAACACCCTGACTGACCAAACGAATACACATTCACACACACACAGAGCTTCCTGGAGCTGAGGAGATGCAGTGTCGGCCGTGTAATTGGATTTTGGGGAGGGCAGATAAGTCTCAGGAGTGAGGAGAGACCCAGAAGCCTCGGTCTCTCACATCCCTCCAGACAGCCTGCCAGACACCATCCCTGCACTCACTTCCCACCTCTTCTTCCTCCTTTCTCTCCTCATCCCTCTGTCTCTCCTCCTCCTCATCCTAATCTTCCTCTCTCTTCCTCCTCCACATCACTCTCTCTCCTCCTCCTCCCCTCTCTCAAATTCAAATTCAAATATGCTTTATTGGCATGACAATTCACAATGACAATGACAATGTTGTATTGCCAAAGCTTTTACATGAATGATAGAAAAGGTAAACACCAAATAAAAGAAAAACAAACAAGCAAACAACAAACAAACATTTTTTGTGTGTAAGTTACATTGTAGGTATACAAGCATATATACATTGTACTTCTCTCCTCCTCCCTTTATTTCTTCCTCCTCTGACTTCTCCTCCTAATCTTCCTCTCTCCTCCTCCTCCACATCTCTCTCTCCTCTTCCTCCTCCTCTTCCTCGACCTCTCTCTGGCAGATTGGAGGTGTCTCGGGCTCGGACACCACGCCACACCATGCTAAGTGAGGGTAGAGCGCCATTTTGGTTGTGCAAGCTGCATACACCTTGAGCTCAATCTTCACTAAAGCCTTTGCTCTTACAGACTGCTTCATGCCCACAGTTACAGGAGAGCCAAACTGAGTGGTATTTACTCATAGCAGAGGGAAAAATCAGAGACAGAAAGAGGGAAAGAGAAGAAGAGAAGAGGAAAAGAGAAGAGAGAGACAAACACAGAGTGAAGGTGGGTGAGAGAAGTTTAACTCCCATTTCTTTACACCATGACATCACCGTGTCTAACAGGACAGCCCAGCTATGCTGCAGTGCTGAGTGAAATACACAGCACCAGTCACTGATAACAAATTGGAGGAGATCAAAGACCTACTGGGCATCATATGCACACCACTAAAGAACTAGTAGTGAGTAATTCATTGCAGATTAAAACTGTCACTGGTTTAATCAATAGGCCTACAAATGCATTATAATATAGAACTAACTATAAATATAACTATAAACAAACGTCCCTTTTTGCATTGGACGTTTTAATGTCCCATACTTCAATGGGAGAGACATAAGATAGGAACAGACCTACCGACTTTTTCAGCCTTTTACGATTGAGAACGAGATTGAGCAGCCCAAACCTACAGACGCTCTCTGGAATGACAAGGAACTGGTTATGAGCACAAACCTAACAATTGAGTTGTCTGCATTTTAACGTCATAATTCGTATCTTAGTGGCCATAGAAGGGACTGGTTAAGATGATATCAAAACATGTTTGAGTCAGTCTGGCACAACTGTAATTGCGTCAACAATGGATAGAATTGCAATGTTTTCAAATCTGTCACACGTAACACACGTAATGACTCCTGCCGCGAATACTGTTGATTACCTGGGATTACCTACGACTGGCCCAGACGTTCCATTGTATCAGTATTGGAGTTAATAATTGGTAGGTCTGTTCCTAGCTTTAGAGAGGGGGAGGTAACCAAGACAAAGGTAAATAAGATTAAAAAAAGACAAAGGGAGAGGAGGACGAAGAGGGAGAAAAAGCAGGGAAACGTGAGCGAAAAGAGAGGGACAGAACATAGGGAGACAGACAACCTATCGACAGAGACAGTGTCTCAGACAGACAGATAGGCAGACAGAAAGACAGACAGACAGACAGACAGACATGTAGATAAACAGATAGAGAGAGAGAGAAGGAGGGGGTTGAGTAAGATAGAGGGAGAGGGTGATATCTACTGACGTGTTTAGTATTCTCTGCCAATGCGTGTGGGGTAACTCTATTGAGGGGCTTTGGGGGCCGCTGATAGAGAGGGTAATGGACTTGATTGCTTAGGCGGGCTGCTCGCTTTGATCGCCTCAGTTACCAGATTGCCTGCAATGTCTGAGACAGCACTCACCCTGCGTAGGGACAGCGCTCAAGCCATACACACACACACACACACACACACACACACACACACACAAGCATGCACACAGATACATACTCACACACCGCACATATGGACATATTAAGACATTGGAGGGTACACACTCACACCTTCACATACTGAAACATATTATTCACGTGCACACATACACACCAAAAGCAACACTCTCTCATCCCCTGAGAACTTTCACACTTTCAGAAAAATACATGCACGCACACAAATTCACACACACACACACGGACACCAACAGATGGGCTTCCTAAAAAACACAGCCGTAGTGCCAGGACCTGTGCTTGCTTCTGCTTTGCACCTCTCAGCATGAGGCACCATCGATGTGTGTGTCTCACCTACTCCACTGATCCCAGGTCAGGCAGGCCTGTTTAACTCACACTGAGTACATGTGCAGCCAGCGCTGATTTTTCTCCCAATTTCACCTTGAGCCAATTCCCTGCATCACCCTCAGCAAGAAAGCCTTGGGGTAAACGGGTGCATGTTGCATGCCGTTCCTTTTCTCTTGCGTTTATAGCATGAACCTCATGTTCTCAGCTACCCAACATGAAACGAGTCGTGAAACAAGAGTGTATACAATTCATGGTACAAACAGGTATCTGAATAGATTCAGATTCCCACGTCGCTCTTGCGAAAACAGAACATGGAACTTAACACGTTTGTGCCTCTTGCTCTACTTTTACCCTCTCTGCTTATACTGCCCGACAGGCTTCTCAGAGAAATACCTCTATATTCCACCTTTCTTCTTTTATTCCTTTCCTTTTATTTGTTTCTTGAGATCTTTCTTTTTTTTTTCTTTCTTTCTTCCTTTCTTTCTGTTTTTCATCCTTATCCTCTCTTTTTCTTCACCTCTCATAAAGTTTTTCTCCTCCAACCCCTTTCCATCTTTCTTTCTTTCTGTTTTCTTTGTTTTCTCATCCTGGCATCTCTGCTTTGCCTTAGAGTCGCTCTGAGAAATGCAGAAGTGGCCACTGACTGCACGCTGTTGTTACTGCTGCGGTTCATTTGGCATTTGGCCAATTGCATGCATATCAATGGAGGCTACCAGTGGAATTTATATATACACTCATTTAACTGCTTTGCATTTTCACTTTGAATCACGTTTCATTCCATATGTCAGGGAGGATCTGTGCTATGTCTGGCTGCTCTAGCAGAGGTGGGAAAGGAAGAAGGAAGAATAAAAATGGTTAAATTCGCACAGACTCCCACAGACTACCAAGTTACGTTAGCAACTTTAACCTTGCCAGTTGCACTTCAGCAATGGTGGCACCCACACATTTCCCGCCAGATTTGTCTATTAAATCCTCTCACCCATCCCCACCCCTCCTCTCATCCCTGGTGTGTCCCACACGGAAAGCACAAAGCATTCCTCCTCTTCCAATTTCCAGCTTAGCCCCTCACAGTGAGGGATTGCCGGATTTAGAGGCTAATGCAGGAGAAAATCTGAAACTGCCATTGGGGGAACAGTTTTCCACTGAGACCTCAAACTAGGTGAGAAAAGCAACTCTGCTAGCTGGGGAACTGATCTGCAATCAGCAGATTGGTTATTAAGTCTAAAGACATTAATTGGAAACAAACTGAACAATGAGCAGCGAAGCAATGCACTTACGAGTGACGTAAGGCAGCAAGGCTACCAAGCATCACCTGCACAAGTATGACTCAGTTCATGATTTTGCTCATAGCATTAAATTAGCTAAACAATTTTGCTAAGAAAATCACAGAGCTTTTAGTTCGTGCAGGATGGACTTTTCTTTCTGCATTTTAATTTCATAAATAACATTGAGATCCACAGTGTGTGGCCTTATGGGATCCTGATTTGCCTGATGAAGAGCCAGGGAGAGTAATGTAGGACTGATCTGCATCCAGAGCCTGTGTTTGAGGAAAGTCTAGACCCAGTGTGGCCATGGGAGTCTCTAGCAGATCTGATCTGAGATCAGTGGTGGCTGGTCTGAATGAGGGCTTGATGATGAATGCGGTTATCTGCCGTCAGGCTGCGAACCGCCTCTACCATCCATCCTTTCATAAATGAAGGAATCCATGCCAAAGACTTCCACCCTTTCAGACACAAACGCACAAATGCAGGCACCCACACAAATGCTCTCACACACACACACACACACACACACACACACTATAAATTACACAGGTGGGCACACAGACAAAACATATGCAGGAATAAACATACAAAACTGTAGCTTGTTTTGGCACAAGCATGGGAAACACACACACACACACACACACACACACACACACAATTCTTGCCAGAACATTTGGAGGAGTATAGCTGAACAAAAAGCCTACAAATCAGCATGAGCTGGACTGTTAATGTCTTCTCAGGGGCTCTCCCTTACTGTGCCACTGCAAACTGACAAAAAAGTGTCAAGAGGCATCCTCATCACCCAGTGAATGTAGGACAAGGTCATAAGCTACAGAATTTGCTACCCTATTGATTCTGAGCTACTGGTCGAGGCCTCTTTAAGAGCAGGCTGTGTTTACTACTGTTGTTCACAACCTCTTTGCTCTGTTGCATTACAAATGGTGAGTTAATGCAAATATGGATCTGGCATAAATACACACACTTCTCTCCTTGGCACTGAAGAAAATGAGAGCCTGTGGCTGAAGAGTGTATTCTGTGTGTGTGTGTGTGTATGTGTGTGTGTGTGTGTGTGTGTGTGTGTGTGTGTGTGTATCTCAGAGAGACACAGCTTGGCTACAGCTACTGTGTTGGTACCAGTGGCTAAAATGGAGCTCTCCTAAGGGGATATGTGTGGAGCACAATACAAACAATCTTGAAGGGAGAATGCAGGCAACTGGCCATTAGCATAGCAATTATTGTGCCATCGTGACTGTGAAGGTGCATAGAGCCACGATCTGTTTTTGACGTGTGTGTGTGTGTGTGTGTGTGTGTGTGTGTGTGTGTGTGTGTGTGTGTGCACCCTAAAACACGTGCATGGATATCTGTGCTTACACACACACACATCCGTCTTATTCAATCTTACAAACATGCACAAATAAAAATGGCCTTCTCTCACTTATTACACACACACACACACACACACACACTCCGCAAACATGCTCTGCAGCACCTAGAACCTGTCTGGAATACATAAGAAAGCTTTTGCTCTGGGGACTGCCTTCTTCCTCCTTCTCCCTCCCTCTTCCACACACACACACCAGAAAACCACACACCACAGGAAATGCTTCCCTTATTACCATGCACATCAGCACACACACACACACACACACACACACACACACACACACACACACACACACACACACACACAGATAAACCTAATGCATCATTGAGGTAAAATAAAAAGGTGCCATTTGGGATAATACTATTAGTCTCTCCTCTGTTCGCCCAATAGCAGAGCCATTTCCATAAGGTGATAAGAAGCGCCTGATGGAGGCTAACAACCTCATTTCAGAAGCACTTTCTCAATGAACATGCGCATGCACACACACACACAGCAATGTCTTGTTTGCTTAAATCCAAAAGGCCAGACAAGAATTCCTGCGAATAGACAAACAGACACGCACAACACACACACACAGCAATGTGCTGTCTTGTTTGCTTAAATCCAAAGAGCCAGACAAGAATTCATGCACATAAACATACACACAGACACACACAACTACTGCAGATAGGCATGTCTCTTTCTCTCAGGGTCGCTGTGCACTGTGTGAATGAGTCGTTGCTGTGGCCGCCGGTGCCACTGACGACTAACTGTTGGAGCGGCACATAAACTTGGCAGGGTGTGGCGCCGTAAATGCCACTGGAGTGATGAAGGAGGGCGGGGAACAGCGCACTCGGCCAGCGGCGCAACACTTTCCCCAGGTAAGAGCCTTTGTTCTGGGAAACGCCTGGATTCGTACTGAGCGTGGCACATCCCTACTGGATCATCAATACAGACACTTACTACATCTTTGTGTGCGAGTCACTGTGTGTGTGTGTGTGTGTGTCTACTAGAAATATGCAGATGAAAGAAGATACAGACACAAGAGAAAAATAACAAAGAAAATAGAAAATAAACACAGCAATACTTTTTGTTGTTTGTTCTAAACAATAACTTTGTTGTTATTGTTTTAGTTTCGCAACACTTGCATGTACCAGAATTCTGCACAGTGTTCAAAAAATGGCAAATTAATTAATGAGAAAATGACAAAGAGGCCAAGGGATGTAATGAAGAAACAAACATGATGAACTGGATTTTTTCAGTGGGTAGAGGAGGGACTGTGTGTGTGTGTGTGTGTGTGTGTGTGTGTGTGTGTGTGTGTGTGTGTGTGTGTGAGTGCTCAGAGAGTACTGCAATATAGAAGAAAACAACAATAGCCTACTGACTGCCACATTCATCCACAGACCCCCAGCTGGTTGGCATGCACTGTTTTCCGCTATTAAGAGTCCGCCATGCCGTAAATGTCAGCAAAACAGAAATGCATTGTGGGATGCCAGGTCCGGCTACACTAAAGGTCTTTGGGGTAGCTCTGAAGCGCCGCCGACTGGCATGGCAGAGGTGATCGAACGAGAGCAACCTTTAAAAATACCACTGCTTCGACAACGCTAACCTCCCCTCTCCCTAAGAAAACCAAATGAAATGCCATGAACTGTATTACTTTGTGTTTCTCAAGCTCAACTCGACCAGAAACAACTGCAACCAAGTCCATGTGTTCTCAGGTCCTTCCCCTCCATTATGATCCTACTTCTAGATCTGATCGCTTCCAGGCATCCCTGCCGTTTTGGAGACACAAGTGTCTGTTGAAACGAATGAAAGCGACATGTTAATACCATTTACAATTTCCGTCCTTCTAATTGCTCTGGCGAATTGAGACGCCGCCGAAGGGGGGTGGAGGGTTGTACACTTTCCACTTGTGCGGTGTGATTTACAGTGCAAACAGAAGGGATAATCTTCCCTCTGTTAGGGCCCTATTAGTGGTGGTAATGAATATGGCGATGATATTATCAGGGTTGGACGCAAGCCATTACGCCCCATGCCAGAGCAGAGCCCACCTAATCCCTACAGTCGCACAGCCGCAAGGTTACCATCACCATCCACCGTGTGTGTGTGTGTGTGTGTGTGAGAGAGAGAGAGACGAAAGAAGGACCATACTGAGCATACAGGCAAGGCAAGGCAGAGATATCTGTGCTCTGTGTGTGTGTGTGTGAGAGAGAGAGAGAGACAGAGAAAGAGAGATGAAAGAAGGACCATACAGAGCATACAGGCAAGATACTGTGCTTTGTGTGTGTGTGTGTGTGTGAGAGAGAGAAAGAGAGATGAAAGAAGGACCATACAGAGCATACAGGCAAGGCAAGGCAGAGATATCTGTGCTCTGTGTGTGTGTGTGTGTGTGAGTGAGAGAGAGAGAGAGAGAGAGAGAGAAAGAGCGATGAAAGAAGGACCATACAGAGCATACAGGCAAGGCAGAGATATCTGTGCTCTGTGTGTGTGTGTGTGTGTGTGTGTAGCATGGCAATGTGAACACAGAGAAGAATCCACCAGTAGACATATGCAATAGAACTTTTGCTTGACTGTTTAAGATGACAGGCCAAATACCTAGAACAGAATACACAGCTTATTGTCAGAACTGAATGCAGAGAACATGTGTGCATTTGGATACCATAATTAATACAATAAGAATGAAACCTCAATGGATAGCACCATCATCATCATAACCACCATCACCATCACTGTTATCATCCCATACAGTCCATACCATCTACTGCCACAAGCAACAACACCTCTGGCGCTTGCTGAAATGTGGTGGAGATCAAGAAAACAATAAACAAATAAAGCCTACAGTAAACAGATAAAAGCCTACAGTATTGTGAAAACGGTTGGGAAACCCCGCCCGGTGCCATCTCAGCTAAACTCAGTCATACACATATAAGCACGCAGCAAACACACATGGATAAGCCAGATGTCACTGCAGCCAGGGAGTGTCCGCCCCAAACAGACTCCCTGCTAGGTACCAACCTTGCGAACCACAACACAGCCACAGCCTCCACCCCCCTTCAAATGGGGGAGTATGGGACACTGGTGGGGGGCTTTGCGTAATGCTGTCTGACGTCATGGGAAGCCCTAGATTCAGAGCACCAACGGACCGTCACACATACACACACACTCCGCACGGACAGCTGGAGGTTTACTTTGAATATTGAGGTCAAGTATTCTCCAGCGGAGGCACACCAGTGACACAAGCCATGCGGCTGCATCTCAAACCCTTCCCCGTCAAACGCTGCCAACTGGGTCTGATTTACACATGTGCAGAAACAACAAATGCCCTTCTGCAGATGAGAGGGATATAAAACAAGATATGATATATGAGGAATTAAAAGGGTACACTCAATATAGCTGATTAAGAACGCAAACACGTATTTTATTCCGTTTCTGAACGGTGTGTCCCACTGTTGAAAGCGGTTGACTTCTTTAGAGAACTACCGTTTTGTGAGTGCCACTACTCCAAGCATCGCATCTGAACCAACCAGTCACGCATGCGGTGCGCGGAATACAAACGGCGCACCTGGCTTCTCTCTCAGTCGTCTACCATAATCGGTCACAGTCGTCAGACCTCAACCACGTCTTCAAAAATTAAGCATGCGTCGTGTTAAAAAGGGGTTTTCTTCGAATTACAAATAACACAGGAAGGGTAAAGCATTTGCTTAGCGTTCAGTACCGCCGGCTCATGAAGCGTAGGTCGCAAAACAAGGCACTTGTCCCTTAATGAATCTTTAGGCTGCCCCGTACAGAGGAGGAAAAACACACTTCGGTCTGTTTGTGTTGGAGGCAATCACGCGGTCACTTAAGCCAAGGGGCTTCCAAACAAAGACGCGCAAAGGGCGACATTCTCCTTCTCCCATACTCTCTCCTATCTCGCCCTGCATCCGCTGCGCTCGTCAGAACAGCCCGCACGGATATTAGCAAGCGAAAATGTCAGCACTTTTTTTCCCTTCACCTGTCTCGTGTAGCACTCGCCCAAACACAAGATGTATATCCACACTCACGTCGCTGACTGACAGACACACACACTCACAGGCGGAAAAAAACGGGAGAACTGAAAGGTACGATACCTTTGTTCACTCTCCGCAGTATCTGACATCGACATTTGAAAGAAACCGCTATCATACTAGCTCAGTGCTCGCGCTCCAAGTGCTTGTCGGAGGGCTCTGATAACGTTGTTTCTGCGCTCGAGCATCCAGATTCCCGGCACATCGCAGGCGCCGTGTCCCAACGGAGAAAGGCAGACTTCCCTTGCTTTCCGTACGTGTGCCACCTGAAGAGATTACGATCTTGCCTCGGTCGGTGTCAACGCAGCTCGAGGTTCGCCAACAAGATTACAGCTTTTCGGAGACGAATCATTTTCTCTCTCTCTCTCTCTCTCTCGGAAAGACACAACCAGATTTTGTAGCGCGCGTTCAGTCTAGAAGGCTGCAAGTATATACAGGCTGCACAGCTCGTGCTGTTGTCTTCCTTAGCGCGGCCATCTGATTGGGGAGGTTTTGAAGTTACTATAGCCGCTTTGCCACGGACAGCTGGTTACCTGCTGGACGCCAGACAAATTACGCTCTTTTAACATCAATGGATTTTCTTGTAGACGACAAGAGCCGTGATTGTGGGATGCTCCTTGCGCTGTTACGCAACCAGCCGGGGGCTCACGCTCTCTAAGCTAATGTGATGTGTGTGAACGAGACATTTGATGGGAATTCTCTTTTAAAATGAAACACAGTTCTGACAAGCCGTACTCATTTCCGAACCATGACGGGCTTTGCCCCCATGGCGACAGGCACAGACGCGGAAAGTCCCGACACTTAAACTTCAATTAAGACTTATTTTGCCCGCCTGTCTGAATAAATGACTCATCTCTATGCAGAAGTGACATAACCCTAATGTGCATATTTCTCTGGCACGAATACTATATAGCTCGGCCATAGTGACCAGCATGGTTATTTTCATATCCAATGCCACGTTCCTGTGGCGCTCCAGATCATGTCTATTTGAGTCAGCCCTAGAGTTCTGAACACACTCCAAAGGGGTCATGTGCTTGTAATGGTGATTACACTGTCACAGTGTATTGCCAACGCTTTTATATCATTGCCACAGTGTGCGCCTACACTTCCTCTAAAGTGGATTTTGTGTCATATTTTTATGAGTGGTCTGAGGAATAGGCCCACATCAAACAACACTGGAACGTGAATGGATTCGCCAGAACGGTGTTCTTTGTCAAATCCTCTTCGCACACCGTAACGCTAATACCCAGATTTGCTAATGCTGAACTCCTGACCTCAAAACATATTTGAACTGCAGTCTGCATGCATTTGGGTCAGTGACAATTTTTCTCTGTACTACAACACATCTGGCGGCATTACAAAGACTGGGACAGAGGTATTAGCAGTCGTAACCTAGAGGCACACTGGCCTACAGTATAAAGTCCACATTAGGTCATACATATTAGGTCAACATATAGCACATAATGCACCCTGGACATGGGTAACTCTGTGGTTACATACACACACACACACTTTTTCAGAGAAAGAGAGAGAGAGAGGGTCTCATATTACATGTTAACCTCGTGCCACACTGTTGGATTATCTGAGAGGGAGAGAGAGAGGTGCTCTGATATCGGAATATGCTTGGCCACACAATGATGATCATTATCATCAGAGACTGAAAGAGGGGAGGAGGGAGAGAGACTGAGAGGTCCAGATGCATGGATCAATGTTCCAGCTCGACAGATGAAGGTCTGCCACAAGGATTATGTATTTGATCAGATTACACAGCAGCACACGCGCACACACACACACACACACACACACACACACACACACACACAGAAAAGAAATGTGGAACATGTGTCCAATACAGAGGCAAAAAGACAGGAAGGGGACAGTGGTGGACCGCTCTTTCTCCTGCACTCCCTCTCTCTGTCTTTCTCCTGCCCTCCCTCCCTTTCTTTTTCCCTCCCCCTTTCTCTCTCCCGCCCTCCATCTCTCTTTCCCTCTCTCCTGCACCCCCCCCCCCCCACTCAGATAATCCAACAGTGTGGCACAAGGTTAATACGTAATATGATAATATGAGACCCTCTCTCTCCTTCTCTGAAAGTGTGTGTGTTGTGTGTGTGTGCGAGAGACACAGAGAAAAGGACTGTGTGTGTGTGTGTGGGGGGGGGGGCAAAGGGTAAAAGGGAGAGGACACATACATGTGTGCCCAGTTTGACTGTGTTATGTTTGGGTGGGGGTGGGATTGAGAGCCTGTCAGCTTGAGCCCACCCGTCTGTCAGCTTTTAGTGGCCTGTGAGTGAGTGAGTGAGTGAGAGTGTGTGTATGTGTGTGTGATAATGGCTGAGAGCTGAAGCCAGAAAAGTGAAGTCGAGCAGTGGGGATCTGGGCGGATCTCTCCTCTCTTCTCTGCACATGCATTAGCCCTGCACACACAAGGGCAAGAGTCCCAGTGCATAAATACATCACTCACTCTCTCTTACACACACACAAACACACACACACACACAATGGGATTGTCTAAGAAAAAAAACAATCTTTACTCCATATACAGGTCTGTCAGTGTATGTCAAAACCACAAACACATTCATTGCATAACACACTCTTACATTCTCTTTCTCTCACACACACACACACGACTGTAAAGAGTTAGCTGAAGGTCGACTGCTGCATAAAATGAATTCTCAACCATTTCTCACCTGCATACATCACACCACAACCTCTGTGGCCTGTTTTTTAACCAGACGAGCTCATCCAGGGGCCAGAATACCTCTCTAACTGCATTCAATACACCTACACTCAAATACACACACACACACACACACACACACACACAGTGCTGGTTTGTATCATTAACCTAAATGAGAGGACTGAAGTTCACACAAAACAAATGTGAGCCAGAGATTCCTCACACACACACACACACACACACACACACACTTGATTGAATCTTCCTTCCTCCCATCCTGCCATTCCTCTATCTCTCCCTCCATTCATTCATTCCATCCATCCTCCATAACGCTGTTCCTCCTTCCATCCTAACAGCTGGCTTGGCTTCTCCCACAGAAGGATGGCATGCTGAAATAGGACTGGTGTATGGAGAGGATGATGGGCAAATAAAGAGAGAAAGAGAGATAGACAGAAGGAGAGAGAGAGAGAAAAAGAGAGGGGACATGAAAGAGAGAGTGAGAGAAAGAGGGAGAGAGAGAGGGCAGGAGGAAGAGATGTAAGCGAGCTGTTTTGTCAGGGCTGGGGATTTGCATATCTCCCATGTTCCTGTTTTGTATGCCTTTCTAGTGAGGTGATGGGGGGATGAGAGGAGAGATGAAGAGTAGGAGGAAACACAGAATGAGAGGGAGATAGAGCCAGTGTGTGTGTGTGTGTGTGTGTGTGTGTGTGTGTGTGTGTGTGTGCGTGCACGCGTGAAAATGAGTGGAGGTATCAGGGCAATGCTTACCCTAGCTCTGGGCTTTGGTAGAGATATGCTAATGTATGTCTCTGTGTGTGTGTGTTTGTTTGTTTATGTGTAGGCTAGACAACAGCCAGCACATTAGTGAGGCTCACAACAAAATGCTGAAGAGCAGTGCTGTGGTGGAGAGATACGCCCCCTCCCCGTCGACACTTCCATCATTCCACAACTGAGCTATCAGCAGCCCCTAGTGGCCACTGTGTCTCATCACAGTTTGCCTGCATTAATGTGGGGCCCCGGTGCTGTCGAGAGCTCTGAGGAGATTTTTGAAAGGAAAAAAGTGGCCGTCATCAGCTACCTTCAGTAATTAGAGATGTGTCCTTTGGCAGAGTTTCAGATGAGCCCTTGTTTGCTCATCCTTGTTTGTGAAATGGTCACTCTCACAAAAGGCCCGTGGTCATTACCATTTCTCTTGATTTGCACCCATCAGTTTTTATGGCCATCTCTGAAACAGACTGATGTCCGCCCCCTCTCTTTCACGCCACGTCTCTCTCTCTCTCTCTCCCTTGTTCCATCTCTCCCACTCTGGTTTTGTAGCAAACAGACAAGTGTAGAGGCCAGTATTGATTTGACTTAATGGGCCTAAATTGGGCATTGGATTTCAAGCGGGGGTATGAGCATTGCTTAACAAGCTCAAATCCACCGCATCATCCACTCGGAGATGTTTGCGCCTGCGCCTGCAGCAGGTGTAGAGCCCCCGCCCCCCCTGCCCAATCTCACCACACACACACACACACACACACACACACACACACACACACACACACACACACAGGGAGACAACACACAACCAAATGCAGAATGCAGGTGTACAGCCCCCACCTGCCCCCACCCAGTCTCACCACACACACACATGCACACACACAGGGAGAGACACACAATCAAATGTAGAATGTCTCCAAGCTCTTAAACGTCTAATTAGCACTCTACTGGGAGGCTCAGAGCCAGAAGCCAGATTTAGGGGGAGAGGAAGAGGAAGAGAGAGACAGAGAGAGAGAGAGACACTGATAACTGATGCAGGGGCTTGAGTGAGAAAGAAGGGTGAAGAAGACAGCTGCTAGGGTGACAGGAGTGAGGGATGAAGAGACGAGGAGTGAGAAAGAGGAGTGAGGATAGAGGGAATGGTGTAGGGAGGCAGGGAGCTGAGGGAGAGAGGTAGAGATGGAGTGTGAGAGAAAGAGACAGTAAGAGACAGATGGTAGGAGACAGAGACGAAAACAAAGAAAGGGCTAGGGAGGAAGAGATGGAAAAAGTGTAATGGAAGGGAGGTGAAAAGAGAGAATAAAAAAAACAAGGGGTAAAAGAAAGGAGGAAAGAGAAAAAGAGATATTAGCTTAATCTTTGAGTTAGAGTGCAAGAAAGAGATGATAAAGAGTGAATAAGGAAAGATTGAACAAAAAAATAAAAGAAAAAAAATCTGAGATAGATAGAAGAGAGGGGAGGAGATGGGGAAGACACGAAGCCAGAGAGCATCAAAATTGAGAGAGAGGAAAAGAGAGAGTGATAGAAAGGAAAAGAGAAGAAGGAGGGCAGGAACCCCACTCATTTCTCACTTGACTTCACTTAAGTTGTTGATTGAGAAGGGCTGTCTGGGGGTTATCTGCTTCCTTTGCCACTCCAAGAGAGACAGAATTAGTGTTAGTGTCTGTCCACACACACACACACGCACACGCGCACACACGCACACTGTACATGCAAGCAAACTGGTTCAAGCCCTTATTAAAATGTGTTTAATTCTATGTCTGTTTCTACACAACTCTGAGCTGAATCAACCAATACCCAATAACTTGAATTCATCCAGGCAGTAGGCAGGAAGGAGACAAACAGGAAAATAATTAGGTGGTAGAGAAGTTTGAGAGAAGAGAGAGAAGTGGTTGAGAAATGCAGATGAGACAGA
>JAIFZK010000021.1:16667500-16670000 GCA_027481765.1 Tenualosa thibaudeaui | reverse complement strand
CCATCGATAACATTGTTGGGCCTTTGTTTGTATGCATGTGCATTTATGTGTGTGTGTGTGTGTGTGTGTGTGTGTGTGTGTGTGTAAGGGGAGGTGAACCACAGATGAGGGTCAAACACAATTAAACATGCCAATGGTGACTTTGATCAATGAACCTTTTAATGAAGTGGCCACGCCTGGCAGAAAGCACAAGTGCAGTAGCCTGCAACGGACAAAAACTCCACAGAACTCATACTCATCTCCATCAGCAGGGGGAGCTAGTGCTCCAGTACTGAAGTCTGAACCGTTTCTCTCTTACTCATTCACTTCGCTCACTTACTGCAGTCCTGCTCACACAATCACACTGGTCTGGGCACAGGTCATGTTGGTGACTCATGCTGAGTATTTCCCTCCCTGACAGACTGGCACTGATCCTGGGGCAGGTGTGAGCAGGTGAGGAGGTTAGCTGCACCGCTCCCTTCAGCTCAGGTCATGGAGCATGTAATTGATAATTTCATTAGGAAATGAGAGAATGCGGCATCTCTGCTCTACACACATTTCCTGCACACATTTCCTCTCTCACGCCATTTCTCTCTCTCTCACTTTCACATTCTCTTTCTCTCTCACACTTGCACAAATAGATATGCAGACAGATGCCTAAAATACACAAAGTCACCAAACATACATGTATGGAAACAAACACACACACACACACACACACACGCACGCACCTGTGGTGAAATCAATGGGAACCTGTCTGTAAGTGGGCTCTCCAGTCATTCTTTGTCATGGTTTGGCACCTCTGATTTAGGTAGATAGAGGGAGCGTTTGTCCTTTGTGTTGTCAAGCACCTCTGGTCACCATCAAGGACAGATTTGATAGACAGATTGCTGATGCATTTCACCACAGTTAGTTCCACTTTACTGCAGAACGGTTGCTGGGGACATCAAGATCTGTATCATCCAACCTCACACAGTGTATAAAATGTAAATAAATATGCCACTGTAATGCCAATAAGTATTTCAAAGGAAGATCACGCACATGTAAACATCTACAGTAAAAAAATAAAACTTCCTACATCTCCACAACACCTTGTCTTATAACTATGCAAAACATTTTCAGTCACATTGACTATATGGGATTTTTAAATGTTATAAACTAAAAAGCGCATATTTGATGATACTGAAATGTAATGTACAAAAATGTTAATTTTCTGTAACTGCATTACCAGGCACTTATTTTATTTAAAAATCGCATAAAGTCTTAATTAAGTTTTTTGTTATCCTTTAAGTACATGTAGACATATACAAAATGAGAGTTTGATTTTAAATATTGGTTCTGGAACTTGACGAATGGCATTAAAAAATTTAGTGTCTTCCCCCTTATCAACAGATACTGAAAAATAAAAGACTGTCCTAACCAGTCTGCCAAGAACACTGTTGGTACATTAACAGTCATTACTGTCCTTCTGCTGTCGGTACAACAAAATAAACTGAAACAAAACTCAAACTACAAACTAAATAAATAGGTTCCTATATGCCCACATGAGTAGGCAGCAACCTTATGGCCCATAAACAGCAACAAATCTGCAAACAGAGAGGCAAACGGAGAGTTGTATGTGTGTGTGACTGGCCTTGTGTGTGTGTGTGTGTGTGTGTGTGTGTGTGTGTGTGTGTGTGTGTGTGTGTGTGTGATCAGCCCAGTGTGTGTGTGTGTGTGTGTGAGACCTTCCCAGAGTGTGTGTGTGTGTGCCATCGGCCAAGTGAGTGCGAGTGTGTGTGTGTGTGTGTTGTGTAAACATGGTGGCCAGCTGTCTGAGCATGGCGGCCCGTGGAGGCCAAGCAGAGCTGGCAGGAGCACGCATGCTGAGGCGTTTATGAGTCTCTCAGGAGCCACCAACACACACTCAGCTATTTTCAGAGGTAGGCCTGCAGTTAACACTCAGTTCCAATGGTTTACACATGCACATGCACACACAGACACACACAGATACTTACACAAACAAAGACAAAGACACACACACACACACACACACACACACACACACACACACACACAGATCATCTTGTCTGTATGTGCGAGAAAGAAAGATGGAGAGCCTGATAGAGAGAGTGTAATGGTATGTAATGGTCTGTGTGTGTGTGTGTGTGTGTGTGTGTCACACTCTGTGTGTGTGTGTCGTGATGACCTGGTACACAGGATCCAGGGGAATGTGTGTGAGAATGACTGGAATGTGTGTGAGTGTGAAACATAAATTAGCACGGAGGGGAGGACAAACTCATCGTGAGCATCACTGAGCAAACTGTGTGTGTGTGTGTGTGTGTGTGTGTGTGTGTGTGTGTGTTTGGGAGCGAGAGGGAGAGAGTTTAAATGTTGGTGAATGTGGTGACACATTTCTGAACTTTTGAGGAGCAATAAGCTTGCTCCAGACACTGACACTTTCAATTACTGCTCCTGATGGCTTCCGTCTTTCAAATTATTGACACTTTTTCCCACTAATCTTTCACTGATGCATGTGTTC
>JAIFZK010000021.1:16640000-16665000 GCA_027481765.1 Tenualosa thibaudeaui | reverse complement strand
ATCACATACACACAAACATGCATGCATGCTCTCTCTCTCTCTCTCTCTCTCTCTCACACACACACACACACACACACACACACACAGCATGTACCCATGCACTGACAAACATAGAGAACACACTCAACACACATGAGGGCACACACAGTTAAAGCACTAATGAGATACTCTACGCAGAGGAAGCATATACATGCACACACACACACACACACACACACACACACACACACACACACACACACACACACACACAGGCACATATAAGCATGCACACACACACACACACACTTTTCCAGCACAGGTCAAAGCATGATGCAAGGGAGGGTATTATTAGAGTCCTTTGGGTACCATGACAACGCAGCACCGAGCATCCTCTCTTTGAGTGCCACCGACCCCCTACCACCACTCCAGGGCTCAAAGGCACGACAATCCCAGAGAAACAGATTTGGAGAATGAGAGCAGAGAAGTGCACAGAAGTCAAAAGCCAATGGTAGAGAAAAAAAGAAGCCGAGATGAATTGGGGGACTAAAAGCATTGAGCACAGAGAGAGTGGGAAAAAAACTAGCAAGAGTCAGGGCCTCTTCTATGCTTTCTGCTTCTGAAATAAACACAAGCACACATCTAACAGAGAGATATGGGGAAAGAAAGAGAAAGAGAGGTGAGAGAGGGGACAGGTGAGACAGGTGAGGTCGAGACAGAGGTGCACTGTCTTCTATAATGTGAGAAATGTTCAGAAATAAAGGAAACACACTTTGATAGATACACACACGTAATCCCAAGATTCCAAAAACTGTGTGCAAAGGAATTACTGCCTCTCTTACTTGGACAGCAACTAAACATGTCACTGAATGCAAATAAGGGACAGTAGATAGACAACACACAAACACACCAATCCACACTATTTTATCCATACAAACACACTATACACAGACTGGTACTCACACACACACACACACCATTTTGTTTGCATGTATAAATGTAATGGGTTTATGTATGTTCATCACTGTGTATTGTTTGAATGCTATGCTTTGGTGATGCAATGAACTCATTGTGTCATACCAATAAAACTCACTGGAATTGAATAGAAGAGAAACACAACAAAAACTAGAAACACAAAGAGAAATACAAAGAGAGAGTGAGAGGCACACGTTTGTTTGTTTACTGTCCAGACTAAAGCACCCCAAGGCTAATATGATCCACTGAGATAGGGTGTGACCTGAAATCAAATTGTGTGTGTGTGTGTGTGTGTGTGTATGTGTGTGTGTGTGTGTGTGTAAGAGAGAGAGAGAGAGAGAGATAATGATAGAGATAGAGAGATGGAGAGAAGAAGGGAAAGGTGCAGCTGTGGCTACTGCTCTGATTATTGTGAAATGAATCTAGTACTAATAATATGGTTCTTGCAGGAGTTAGTGTGTGATTATTAATGTGGTAATGATACTGTGGGGGCACTTGGCCCAATCAGAGGAGGCCACAGAGAGGTTTGCGAAAATGGTGAGTGCATAGGGGTGGACACACACACACACACACACACACACACACACACACACACACACACACACACAGACACAGAGAAATCTTGTTCATAGCTATCTTTCTTGCTTACAGATTTCAAACACAAACAAACACACACACACACACACCAACCACATGCATGGACACACACACGCACACAATGTGCCTCTGTGCCCTGCAGGCAGAAGTGATTACGGAAACACAGGTACCCCTTGCACCAAGGGAAATCACACCTTATTTTCAGAGTCATTTCAGAGGGGAAGTTGGACAGGTAATTTCTTGCTGAGAGCAGGTGTGCACCCTTAATTGTGTGTGTGTTTGTATGTGTGTGTGTGTGTGTTTGTTTATCTTTGAGTAATGATGAACCCCATGTTTAAAAAAAACAGAATTACATGTACACGCACACACATGCACACACACACACACACACACACACACACACACACACACACACACACACACACACACACAGGAAGGAGAATGGGCAAGGGGCCAGGCACATATCAAATAACAGCACCATAGCCATAACCATCAGGAACATGTGTGTCTGTGGCTACCAATCCAGGCGAGTACCAGTTTCTCATCACTGTTATTAAAGGCAGAGACATAACACTTGTTTCACAGCCCATATTTAACTGAAAGGTGTGAGACTGTGCATGTGTGAGAGTGTGTGTGGGAACGAGCGACAGAATGAACTAGAATAAAAGACGAGGCGATACTAATACTTAAAAAAAGGTGATAGCAAGTAACAGCATGTGGAATAAATTGTACATATGCGTCTGTGTTTTTGTCTTTTGCATGGGCGAGACTGACAGATGCACACGCGTCTCTCTGTGTGTGTGTGTGTGTGTGTGTGTGTGTGTGTGTGTGTGTGTGTGTGTGTGTGTTCATAGTCTGTGAGCGAAAGTGAGTGGAGGAAATGATTTGCATCTCCAGTGCCTTAAGGTAGACCATGTGACCATGCATTTCAATGAGCAGTAACACACATCGCTAGGCTAGCGGTACGGGCCTGTCAGATGCCACCGCAACACCAAGCCAAATGTGTCCCTATATACCGCACATTCCATAGCCACTGCAGGGGAAATCGCCTAATGAAGAGGTGTCTTGTATGAAGACTAGAGGCTGCACTGACAAATCTAGAACAAATGAGAGAGGGAGTGATTTCTCACTGGTAAGCTCCGTTATGTATCAACTTCCCAGAGGAGCGTCTGCTATGGAGATAGAACGAGAGTAGAAGTGAGAGTGAGAATGAGAGATAGCAGCAGGGAGGCAAGGAGAATGGCTGAATAAGATGGAGAGAGAGAGAGAATAATTAACAAAAGAACAACAGAGTTATAAATAGCATTTCATTTAAAGAATTAAAAATTGAACTTCAACTGAATTGAGCATGAAGTCCAGTAATTTCAGTGCTAACCTTAAACAAAAAGTCTCAAAGTGCTAAAAGCAACCGGTTCTCAATCCAATAAATCAATAATGTATTGTAGTCAGTCCTCAGCCAACATTAACCAGTTTCCCAACAAACACAGAAAAAATATATCACCCTTCTATTTCCCGTTGACTACATTTGCATACTCAAACATATTATGAAATATAATTAGAATGAAATATAATTGGGGGCACCTTATAGTGCTCTCTGAATATCTACAAAAAGGGACGTGTTTACTTGTACTTTGTACTTTCTGTTCTGATATTAGAAGAGAGAAGAGACTCTCTGAGAAGAGAGTCTGTGAGCTTCTTAAAGTAGTGATGTATGTCTGTCACCCTGGTCTAAAGCCCTTCATCTCAGATAGCAAGCTAGCCATGTGCATATTAAGATGTTAGCATGTCAACTTACTCACTGGTGGAGTATTCACTGCAATACAGCAATGCTAGCACTTGTAGCTAGCATGGAGATGCACAGGTCTCATGTCTCAACTCAAAATTTTAGCCTTTGCTGTCCTCTTTGGAACAAAGCAAAGTAAATTCCAAAACACAGACACACACACAGCATACAAACAAAGGCTGAGTATGAGCAGCACCAGTGACAGAGTTTGTCTGTGGCAGCAAAGCGACAACAGATCGAGTGGGGAGAGCTGCTATGCCTGTTGCCTTGGATACGGCTGGATGAATAATGGATGGGAGCATGGTGTAGGAATGAGAGGCTGGGACACTAACAGCTTGGGGAGAAAGTTCACTTCCTGTCAGAACCAAACACAGACTAAAGCTAGTTGTCTTATAGCTTTGACAAGTATTAAAGTAGAACTGTGAATCGAAGTTGATACAACATACACCCCTAAATAGTGAACTGGCAGCTAACACTAAATATAATGGGGCACGGAAACTCACTGTTATACTGAGATATCAATGTTTATTACACAAGCACTGTTGATGTGTGCAGCTACTGTAGCTAGGCTAACAGCAAGAAAGGAACCAGGGTTATTCGTCATGTGCTGACATGCTGGGCTAGCTGGCAAGCTATGCTAATGGATTATGGTCACAGGGTGTCAGTCTGGAGCATGAGATCTCCCACCTCCTGTGAGGTGTGGAGCAGGAATGGAGAGGGGTAGCATGAGAGTGGGTGGGCTGCATTCCATGTCACATCATCATCAATTTCTCTCCAGTGTTGGTGACATTTATACCACTTTAAACATGTACACACACACACACACACACACACACACTTCCAGGGGGAAATATCCCTCACAGACAACTTGAAAAGAATGAAATCACATCATCATCAATTTCTCTCCATATTGGTGACATTTATGTCACTTTAGACACACACACACACACACACACACACACACACACACACACACACACACACACACACACACAGTTCTTCAGGAGGAAATCTTAACAAACAACTTGAAAAGAATGAAATCGCATCAAAGTATTGGCCAGAGACATCTGACTTTTCCAGTGTCAGAAAACCACAAAAGCAAGAAGGGAAAGGCAAGGAGGGCCCGAGATAGATGCCAAACAACAACCACAGTCCATCAAAACAGGGACACAGACAAAGAAACTTAATGGTGTCAGCCTAACAATGTTCTTGTGTTTGTGTTAGTGTGGGTAGATTTTTGGTTTCTGTTTACTGTTTACCGTGCTTGATTCCAATGAGAGCCAATTCTCTGACAGGAGAAAGAGCCAAAGGAACAAAGGAAATAGCTGATTTCTATTACACAAATACCTGCATTCATCCTCTCTCTCTTTCTCTTTCTTTCAGGTCAATTCAATAGAGCTTTACTGGCATGACAAAAATACACATTGCATTGCTAGTTGTACAAAGTACAAGTAGCGTGTACACTAGTGTACACAAGTAGTGTGTACACATCTTTCTCTCTCTCCCTTTCTCTCTCTCTCTCTCTCTCTCACACACACACACCCCTGATGTGGAAATCATGTTGTGGCAAAGTGGAGGAGGTGGTGCAATAGTTCTGTATAAATAGACAGCGATGGAGTGAGAGTTCTGGTGAGTGGTTGGGTGTGTGTGTGTTTGTATGTGTGTATGGGTTGCTTTAGGGTGCAGGCATGAGGAAGCCCTTTGTGTGTGGGTTTGTGTGTACGAATACCTTCTCTCCTTTCTTCTCCTGATGATAAAGTCTCTGTTGGTACCCAAGTGCGGACTTTTAAGGACTGAGCATTTATATTTTCATGACTTTCAAGACGGTTCTTAATTTTGACCGTCACTGGAGGAGCAATGACTTTCCTTTGAGCAACACTGCATTGTAAACTTGTCATTGGATTTATAACCATGTAGTTAACCATTTATAAATGTGTAATAGCAGCATGACACAAATATTCAGTGTCAAAGCATTTATAGGGATTTTCCATAACAAGAACACCAAAGTGGTGGAAGCCCCAGGGTCACCCACATGTCCAGGTCAGGGTCAAAGGTTGGCTCATTTGTAAGCTAGCCTTGTGATGGGGCTGGCGGTTGTTTGTTACTCTCGTTTCCAGTTTGGGACTCTGAGAGGGCAAAAAAGTCAGTGTCATGTGTCTCAGTTAATGCTCCAGGTTTGACCTTGTGACCCTGTGACCCCCTCATGGCTCCAGGAGTCTGGCGTGACATAGATGTAGCCTATTTCTGAACAGGCATGGCCAGTGAGCAGTGGCGTCCTCCTCTGCTGGTCGCGCTATGCAGGAGGGAAAAAAAAACATATGGAAACTAGCTTCCTGACCATCTGCAAGCGTGACTCCCTCTTGCAGTGTGTGTGTGTGTGTGTGTGTGTGTGTCTGTGTTTGATGGCAGAGTGAGATAGACAATGATAAGCGTATTCAACCCCTCAGGATAACTATACTATCTGTACAGAAAAAAATGCAAAATTATCCTATTATAAGTAGATGTATTCATAATACACACATGGCAATGACAATAACAGTCTTACATATATTACAAATCCAGTTGAAATTCTGTATTTGGTGCCAAGAGGGCAGATAAATCAATGAAGTCAGGTTTACCTCATTGCAGTTCAGATGTTATGGAGACTCAGCTCTTTGCTTTCAATGTTTGCACCAAAGAAAAGACCGGAAAAAAACGACACTCGAAGAGAGCTTAATAACATACTAGAGTGACATAAACTGGTAGTTGTGTGAAGAGGAGTCAACAGAAAATTAAACACATCCACATGACACACACACACACACACACAGACAGTGCTATAAAGTTCATGTGGATGCATGCTGCCAAACACACGCACACACACAGAGGGGCAAAAGGATAAAATTGGGAATATCAAAGAAAAGCCATTAAATGGAAGATTTAGTGGATGAATATTTTACAATCCTCCTAATAGTAGCAACAGACATAAGCTGGGAAAAAAAAAACTCTCTCTCTCTTTCGCACACGCACACGCACGCACAGAGCGAGGCACAGCTGGCAGTCTAAAAGCCCAGCTGTCAGGTCTGAAGGCCAAACTGCTATGTGTCAAGCCTGTGCTAGCGAGAGTCCCTACTAGGCAGATTAGCATCCTGGGACAAGCGCCTCGTGTAACCACCATACTTATCCATCACAAGGGAAGATGCCACATTAATCTGAGTGTGTGTGTGTGTGTGTGTGTGTGTGTTTTGAGTGGGTAGTGTGAGACAAATTAAACATTCACTGCCATGATCTAGCTCCAGATATGTGCTCATTTAAATCTACTGACAGGCTAATTTTCTCCACCTGCTGTGTCACCAAAATAACATGGCTGTTAGTAAGAGCTTCTGTAGTGAGGAGGGGGAGAGTGGAGGTAAAAGAAAAGAAGAGAGAGAGAGAGAGAGAGAGAGAGAGAGAGAGGAATGGAATTCCAAATGGAATGGAATATGCCCTCACTGTTTTTCTGGTACCAAGAAGGGGGTGGTAACATGGGAAGTCATAAAAAAAGACATGCAGAATGATGTGACCTCTATTGGTTATCTTCTAAGAAAGGTGTCCTCTGTGCACACCTGGGTTTTGTCTTTCAGGGGACTTTCAAGGATAGTGGGTTACCTCTGAGCAGCTTTTCATCAGTACAAGCACACTAGACATGCACAGAAACATGCAGACAAACACCAACACACACATACACACAATATTCAAAAGCTCTACAACTGTATGTGTGTGCACCTGCAACCTGCACAGACACACACAAACACACACACACACACACACACGAACATACAAGCAAAATATGCATGCATGCATGCATGCATGCATCCAATGAATACATTAATGTGTATGTAGGTTTGTGTGTGTGTGTGTGTGTAATATTTTAGGCTTCTTTGACAGCCATGCCCTGGGTTTCTGGCTTATTCATTACCATGGGCCTCTGCCTGAGGAGAGGGAACATGGGGTGGGGAGGGTCCTCTGATCATTATTAAATCATCACGGAGCATTGATCTGGATCCATGGCACAAGATAGGAGGTAGGGCATGAAACACACACAGACAGGACACACACACACACACAAACAGGACACACACACACACAAATGCACAATGTAAATCAGGAGAGGCCAGCCCATAGGAAGCAATATTTATGAGAGTTTCAGCATAACTGGTCGACTGGAAAACTAAGAGAAGGGTATACACATTGCACCTACATATAGACACACACACACACATACACGCACCAGCCAGAACCAGCACACCAGATTCTCCCTCATCAAGGCTGCTGTATACACCCAAGAACAGGCAGAGATGCACAGCCACAAGACACACACACACACTTAGGCAGTTCACAGTCTTTCTGTCTGTCTTGTCTTTCACTATTGTGCCCTTGTAGAGGGAAATGAGGTGAGCGAAGTTGCACTCCTCTGAGAGGCTGACTCAAGGGCGTGCACGCACACACACACACACACACACACACACACACACAAACCTATTTGCATTCAACAAACAGCACAGCCCTTGTTCTCTGGGCTCGCTGCTTTTGTGCTGTTCACCAGGACTCCTTTATGTTTTTGTATGTTGCACGAATGTGTGTGTGTGTGTGTGTGTGTGTGTGTGTGTGTGTGTTGCAAGTGCATATGCGTGTTACGTGCTTGTGTGTGTGTGTGTGTGTGTGTGTGTGTGTGTGTGTGTGTTGCATGCTTCTGTGTGTGTGTGTGTGTGTATGTGTGTGTTTCTGTAGATGTCCAACTGTACAGGGTGATCTGTGCATATAGACCACATTCCTTTTTTGCATTATTCACTGAATGCAAAGCACTTGGAGCAGGTGAATGTGTGTGTGTGTGTGTGTCTGGAGTTGAGGACATAAATCATCCACTACAGTATGGCGTATGAGTTTGGTGTGTGTGTTTGTGTGTGTGTGTGTGTGTATGTATGTATATATATGTGTGCAGTGCTTAAGTAGGCTATGATGAAAGCAGCCCCAGCCCTGTGACTAGCCTTGTACAAACAGCAGTACTGTGTATGTATGGTTTTAAAGGTAAAAGAAAACACACACACACACACACACACACACACACACACAGACACACAAAGAGAGAGAGAGAGAGCGAGAGCGAGAGCATGAGCGTGAGACTACCAGGGCTTTGTGTTGTGACAGCTGGTGGACTGCCAGCCCCATACAGCCTCTCCAAGAGGTTCCAAACAGCCACGATGACTCCAGCTTCAGCTGCAGCCCATGCTGCTCGCCTGCGGACTGATAAGAGCCACTTCCCTCCAGTCACCCCTGCTCACTCACTGGCGCAGCTGGCCAACACCACATTATACTGCACCGCACCGCACCATGCCTACTCGCGGATAAAAGAGCAGAGTAATTGCACCGGCGAGCCCCGCAGTCACAGCAGTGTGCGTCAGACCATAACACACACACACACACACACACACACACACACACACACACACACACAGTGTCAGAGTGAGAGAGTGAGAGAAAGAGAAAATAGTAAAAAAAAGTTGGACAAAAGGTGAACGAAGAGAAGGAACAAAACAGGGTAGAAACTAACAGTATTAATTAAGGCTTCAAATATCCTTGGAAGCACAGATTCAGCAGAGGTGTGAGGGTGTGTGTGTGTGTGTGTGTGTGTGTGTGTGTGTGTGTGTGTGTGTGTGTGTGTGTGAGAGAGAGAGAGAGAGAGAGAGAGAGCAGGAATAAGAGAGAATATGAAGGAACATGTATCAGAGACAAACATCTAAGAGAGACACCTTCAACTCCAAGGTTTGTTAAAAAAAAGAGGAGTAGGTGGGAGTTAGAGGAAGTTTCTGGTGTCTGCTACAGATATTAAAGACTAAAGGCACACAGAGAAGGGAGATGAGGTGAGAACTCCCTGGGGAGATGGGAATGGAGGGACAGGAAGATCAGAACAAAAACTGTTCTCAGTGGAGAATGGTTGGAGAAATTACAGAGCGAGAGAAAGAGAAAAAGAGAGAGTGTGCCTGCAGCCTGCCATAACCTGAGGGACATCAGTAAGTCCAGAGGGAAAAAAACCCCATCCTACTTGCATGTACTCCTTTTATATTACTTCTCATTTTGTCTAACAGTAATTTTCCAAGATTGTTCTAAATGTATATGTAGCTTTATTGTATTTGTGTGAGTCAACTTTTCTGTGTATATACCTGTATGCAAATGAGCTTTGGCAATAATGTTATTAAAAGGTTCATGCCAATAAAGCTTTCTTGAATTGAATTGAATTGAATTGAATTGAATTGAATTGAATTGGGAGAGAGAGAGAGGTGATGTCCTTTATGTTTCAAACAACAACAACAACAACAACAAAAACATTGCAGGGATCAGAGCTCTTGGGGAGAAAAACACATGGAGATGATGGGGGGGGGGGGGGGAGTGAGAGAGAGAGAGAGAGAGAGAATGAGTGAATGAGAGAGAGAGCGCTGATAACTAAGCAAGACAGAAAAAGTGACACCAAGTACTGTGAGAAGCTGGAGGAAAGAGAAGAGAGAGAGAGAGAGACACGATACACAGATAAAAGACAGAACAGAAAAAAGTGGGTGAGAGACAGATAAAAAGTGAACATGAACTTAGAGAGGCTGCCTGTGTGATTGTGTGTGTGTGTGTGTGTGTGTGTGATTGTGTGTGTGTGTGTGTGTGTGTGTGTGTGTGTGTGTGTGAGGGAATACAGCGAAAAACAACTTTAATCGCAAGGGGAATATATGTGTGTGTGTGTGTGTGTGTGTGTGTGTGTGCTTGTCTAGGAGGAGCAGGCCTGGCAAACTAACCTTACTCCTGAGAGAAAAGCAACACCAGATGCACAGCCACACAGCAATGACAGGTTTCAATTAAAGCCTTCAGTCTTTCAAGTTTAAATCGAAACCTTCAGTCATTCTCAGGATTTCTAGAATTTTTTAATAAGATGTATTGATTTCTTTGGTCGAAAACTTCAAAACTGCAATTATCTGCCCCTGCAAGGATTTATGAATTAAAAAAATATTAGGGTTAAATAGTAGTGGGTCTCATTCACCAATATCTTTCCTTAAATTTGTTCTCAAAGTCCCATTTAAAAACATGTATTGGTGAATACAAACCTTCTTGAAAATTATGTAAGTGGGTTTTAAGAACAAACTTCTTCATCGGAATGGTTGGTGAATGAGGCCCAATGATTGGCTTGTGTCACATTTATGTAGGCCCTTTGAAATGAAGTGTTACCCATGATCTGAATACCTCCCATTTCAATGAGGATAGCATGATAAAATATTATCTTATTCTAATTGTAGGCTACAACCTACTGTATGTTCAAGAAAGTTGTTGAAAACATTGGTCCATTTATGGGGAAATCCAAACCTTGATGAAACACACACACACACACACACACACACACACACACACACACACACACACACACACACACAGCAGGTGCTTAAAGACACATGCTGTCACAACAGGGGGTCACTGGTAATGGTCAAAATTGCTGGAGGCAGAGAGATGCACTCTAAAATACTGAAAGGCCACACTTGATCCCCTCCACTGCTCTAGGATCCGGCAGGCAGCACCACCTCAGAGCTCAGTCCCCTCCACCCCACTCTCAAGCCCACAAGCTGCATATGTTTCCTGGAAGTATCAACTACCATGGTCAAAACACTCCCCATGATTTCAATGGTAGCTCCGAAACAATGTTATGGGACATGCACTGCAGGGTCCATTCTGAGCTTCATCAGAGAACACTCTGGCCCAGGAGGCCTTTAGGCTTATATAGGTTATATATAGGTTATAGGTGGGAACTGATAGTTTTTCACCAATGTCAGTGCCATTGTTGATTCTGCTTATTGGTCCAATTCTTTATCAATTCTCTTACTAACTCCTATGGTTTAGAGGGTACCCCACCCACCCTCTGCTGTTTGATTTAGCCGTTTCCCTTCACAGCAGTGGCAAACAGACTCCAGCCTCTGGTGGATTCTCCTCTGGCACGCAGGGTTGGAGTCAGCACGATTTGTTTGGTTGCACACACACACACACACATACACACACACAGAGACAGATCTCACTCTCTCTTATACACTTACACTCACACACATACACCCACACACACCCACACAGCTGGGGCCCTGGGCTGGGCGTGGCTCTGAGGTGGCCCAGCTTTGGCGCGCATCTGTGGCAGAGGCAGCTGATCTTCATCTCCAGAGTCATCTGCTGAGCTGACTGCTGTGTTCCTGAGCGTGCTGAAGGCTACGGCCTTTAAAGCTGGAGCCTGAAGGAGAAGAGGTTTCACTCGTGCCAATTACTCACAAATACCTCAGCAAGAAAAGACGGTCCGAGTGCTTATTGTGCTCGAGAAGGAAGACAAGAAAAAAAGTCAGGAGGGGGACAGGAGGGAAGAGGAGGGGGAGAGAGAGATAGAGAGGGGACAGTGGAGTTCTCATCACTAAGCACTCTCTTACTGAGTCGGCAGGCAGTGAGTTCAAAGGAGTGTATGCAATCATAAGCACTAAAGGGCTCCATTTGAAGGGGCTAATGGCTCTGGGGGAGACAAAAGGAGTTTTATTACAGGGGCTGAGACAGCGGGTGCAAAGGACTAGATGAGGGGCAGAAGACTAGTGTTTAAAGAGCTATAGGACGACTTGGATCTTGTCACAGGACACATGGAAATGGAACATGGAAACATGGAAGTGTGTGTACATGAAAGAGTGTTTGGGGATGTGTGTATGTGTGTGTGTGTCTAAATGCATGTGTTAGAAAGAGTGAGTGTGTGTGCGTGTGTCTAAATGCATGTGTGAGAAAGAGTGTGTGTAGCTGTGTGTGTGTGTATGTAGCTGTGTGTGTGTGTGTGTGTATGTAGCTGTGTGTGTGTGTGTGTGTAGATGTGAGAAAGAGCAAAAGTATGAGAAGATCAAAGACAGAAGTAAAATTCAGCAGACCCTCTGAAGACCCCCCACACACACACACAGTCACGACCCCAACTCATCATGGGTAATGACTGAGGAGCCCCTAATGACAGTTCTCAGAGAGCAGGACACTGGGCAACGACAGACACTTTTGCAGCCAGCTGGAGGCCTGGGCATGGTTCACACACGCGCACACACACACACACACAGACACACACACACACACACACACACACACACACACACACCCTTTGCCGGGAGGCTGACAGAGCAGAACGGTAGGGGGGGAACAAGCAGCTGCAAGGCCCAGTGGAGGTCAATGGCTGTGGCTTTAACACAGAGGAAACCATGCCAACATACACACACACGCCCTTCCAGGAGGACCCATGACCAGCCATCCAGGAGAGATGTCAAGGAGTCTGCCCAGAATTCAGTTATACAGATACCACTAGAAACTTGTACAACACACACACACACACACACACACACCAGGAATGTTCAAAACCTGCATAGCCCTCTACAGGCAATATAGAAGACGTCAAGTATGACAATTGATTAGTGATTAGTGCATATAGACTGTGAGTGTGTGTGTCTGTGTGTGTGTGTGTCTGTGTGTGTTTGTGCACGTGCATGCTTGCCCTACCTGTGGTTCCTCTCCTGAGCAAAGTAATAAATACTAAATGAGCTCCCGACTCATTTCGCCAACCAGTCGACCGTGAGGCTGACACCACTTCACTGCCTTCCTCACGCCTCTCTCTCTCTTTCTGACGCACATACACCAACACACACACACACACACACACACACACACACACACACACACACACACACACACACACACACACACAAATATAACACAACTGTCTCCATTTCATATCAGTACTCTTTCTTCTCCCTCTCAATCCATCATTTCATTCCTCAGTCAAACCCTGCAGAGGCCCCCTCAATAAAGCCACATCTCTGTCTCTTTTTTTCCTTCTCCCTCTCTCTCCATCTCTCGTTCCCTCTCTTTCTCATTCTGTCTCTCCCTCCCTCCATTCAACGTTATTCTTACACTTCTATTCAGAGCAGCTTCAGTGCAGTCCAGGCCAACATCTGTCTAGAGTTGCCAACTCACTGGAAAATAGTAGGAAACACACACACACACACACACACACACACACACCATATAGTACTCATTAGTGGTCTGAAACACCCCCTGAGATTATGGCATTATGATGATCCACCTGACTTTCAGAAACATGGGAACTGGCATCAGCACAGGTGCCCGTGAACGACTCAGACTCCAAAGCCAAAACACAGCACAGTTAGTCACTATACTCTGTCCCTGAGATGGCATACTACAGACTCGCTAGGCTTAGGTGTGGCTTTTCAGTGAAGATTAGTATATCTGCAGGTCATATGCAGGTAGCATGACATTTCAAATACTGATCCTCTTCCTCTTTCTGTCTCACTGACAGACACACCAGATTCCTCTGCACACACACACACACACACACACACACACACACACACACACAGTCAGTCATTCACTCTAGTGCCTCAGAGGGCTTTTCTTGTCTGATATAAACATCAGAGAGCATTTTGCATTTGAAGAATCTCTGTGAACTCCAGAGATGTGACTGGATCTCAAATGGCCTTTTACACCCAATTTCAAAATGCCAACTTGCATTCTTATGTGTCCTCCACACACTCTAAGCTTTTGCCCTTTAAAAATGTGTTTATGCTGGTCACTGGTTGTGAGATTGTGTGTGTGTGTGTGTGTGTGTGTGTGTTTACACACAATCAGTGTGATGGATGTCTCCCATACTGACCCTCTCTCTCTCACACACACACAGTCACACACACTTTATTTCTTACCCTCTCACACACATCAACAATGTAATGCATGTGTGAGTGTTTCCTTCCAAGCTTCTGTATGTTCAGTGTGTGTTGTGTGTGTGCTGTTGATGCCATGGAGCTCAGTTTACATCAAATGCTCAAGCTTCTGTTACCACACACACACACACACACACACACACACGTGTCTCTGACACGTCTCTCTCTATTCAATTCAGTTCTAGTGCCAAAGCATAGCATCCAAACAATACAGTTTGAACATATATGTATCCATGACATTTATACATATAAACACAATGGTGTGTGTGTGTGTGTGTGTGTACAGTACATAGCTACCTATAGATGACTGTCAGGGACACCCATCCCTATACATGGCAACCCTTAAAAGGGATTTAAGATGGAGCTCATTTCTTCAGTTCAGGCTAATTATCCAAACCAGCATGATGCCTTAAACATACACACACACACACACACACACACACACACACACACACACACACACACACACACACACTCTCTGCCAGAAGAGAAGAGATAGAACAACATGTCTCTTTTCCTTCTTCTCTCTCTTTATCTCTCTCTTTCCTCTCCATTTCTCCCTCCTCTCTGTAGGAGATGAAAAATCACACCATCTATTTTAGTGCTTCTCCCCGAGTCTTGAGCTTCCTCAGTGGGGGCTAAATGTAACCCAGTGGGTCATGGTGTGTGTGAGTGTGTGAGCAGACACGGTGTGTGTTGGCACAGTGTGTGTATGTGTGTGTATACATTTCCATCACCGATGCCACAGAGAGATTTTCTGCTCTCACACCTCTCTGGCTCCTGTCTACATGTCAGCACACACACGCACACACACACACACACACACACACACACACACACTCACTACAGAGGAGGGTAACAACACTCCGCACACTGATGTGTTGAGTTCCATTACACTCAATTAATTCAGTCATTTGTGTGTGTGTGTGTGTGTGTGTGTGTAAGAGCTGACACAGATGTCAAACACTGTGCAGTCAGTTGAACTGATAGCCTCTTCTCTGCTCCCATGTCACAATGAATTTTCCCCATAATGAAGCAAAACCAGAGATGTTCAACTGTCTGCTGGTGTATGGAGCCCTTTAAAGGAGAAATATGGAGTTAATCAATCTACAGCTGTTTGAGGTCACTGAAAAGAGAGAAAGAGAAAGTCTGACACACCATAGACCGAATAATAAACCGACAGCCAACACTAACTAAAATGTTACTCTGTGACTTCAAACAACAGAGCTATGGATTGAGTTGATTTCTCCTTTAAAACAACCTGTCATTTACTAAAGTGCTACTACTACTATTCCACATTCTATAATAACAAATGTATAAAAAAAGAGCTCTTTACTTCCCTTCTCACTCACCCCACAGTATCACTTGTCCAGTGGCCAAGTCCCACCACTGCTAGATTCCCTATCTATGGAGGATGATGGGTATTATGAGCAGAAAGAATGAAATGGCCTGCTGAAATGTGGCTTAATTATCTTGTGACTAAGGCCTGTGTGTGACAATCAGGCAGGAGAAATTTACTGGCCAGCGTGCATTAAGACTCATGGCATATCTGATGGCCACCTTTCTAATCACCATTGGCTGGAATGATATTAAAGAAATGCTTAATGGCAGAACACATCAAGAGTGGTGGTGTATTTAGTGAAAGCTATAAAAGACAGGAATTATAGCAATGCCTAAAGCTGGGGTTCGGTAATGTGCCTTATGAGATGGTGATATCTGACACTTATTTGAATGTGAAGCTGAATTGAACTAAATTGGATGTCTGTGTGTGTTGGGAGTTACACAGTGGCCATTATATTCTTATTTGTCTTTAAGCACTAATATTCCATTCCATCAAATTCAGTACTGCAAAGCAAGATGTGTGCATAGTATAACCAAATGACAGAGGCATCCACTCTCTCTCTAATACACACACACACACACACACACACACACACACACACACACACACACAGTCTCTCAGTCTATGTCTATCTGTTTAAGTCTTTCTTTCTGGTTTGAACTTAATTGAATGGAATGGAATGACCACAGTGCTTCATTTGTGTGACAAACGAGACACATGAATTACCAGCAAAATCACACAGAGTTGTATGAAGCTATGAAGCTATGCAGACCTTATTTGAAATGTGCATATTTTATAGGACAGGAACCATGTCCAACTTGTCCAGTGTCGTGTCTCTTGTCTCCATCAGTCTGCCCCCCCCCCCCCCCCCAGCCATCCTTTCAAACCTCCTCCATGTCCCCGGGGGATATTATGGGGACCGACTCAAGGCTATGGCACCCAATTACTGCTAGCTAATTACCCACGGCAGCTAGTCAACAGGGCATTTGTCAGTTTTTCATTTGTGCTTAAATATGCATGAGAGCTGGGAGAACATGGTGTGTGTGTGTGTGTGTGTGTGTGTGTATGTGTGAGTGTGTGTGTGTGTGTGTGTGTGTGTGGGGGGGGGGGTTGCTCTCCTTGCCTCATGCTGTTTTGTGACCCCCTACTAGCCTGGTCTTAAGCCCCTCCAAGGAGTTAATGCAATAAACATTTCTTCTCTGTCTGAATAAAAGTCAAGCTTTAAACACTGGTACCTCTGTTGCTCTGTGATAATAAAAAAAAATTGAAGTTTACTTTCACTGGGTAAAATACGGAGTCCAGTGGTTGATGGCCGATGGGATATGATTGTGAATATGTACATTTCCTTACCTCCACCTGTAGACTGTGGGTAGCCTAGCAATTTTCAAATAGCCTACTGCTTCACTTGAGCGAACCGTCAGGAGTCAAACTACCTCATGTTTGCTTGTCGAAGTGCAAGTGTGACTTTCAGCCATTACAATTACACAAAAACATAGTCTGTTAATTCTCCATATCATATTGTACACATATGCCTAATGCCCAGATCTAGACACAGTAGTCTATTTCTTCATCTCTCTCACTCTGTTTTCCTAATGTCTTTGAATCACAGAGAAAACAAACCTCTCTCTCTCTCTCTCTCTCCCTCTCTCTGTTGTCCAACTTGAAACTTGAGTGAGCGAAGAGAATGGTTAATATTTTATTACATGCAAGAGGACAGTGGGCCATATCAGTATGGAGATGCAGGGAGAGAGGGGGAAAAAGAGAATGCAGGGAGAGAGGGGGAAAAAGAGAAAGAGAGAGAAAGAGAGAGAGAAACCGAATCCACCCATATATAAATGTACAGACTAAGTGCTGAACCAATGGGCCTGTACGTCATGCAGAAAAATGCTCCCTAGCACAGGCTGTAAGGATCAATACACACAAGGCACCACTTATTTCATCCAGAATAATACAGAATGCAAGTGTTTCACTTGTGAATATGAGAAGCTCTGGAAACAACCAGAAGTTTTGAGTGGCCTTTGGATGGAATGGATGGATGGATAGCTAGATGGATGGATGGACGGACGGACGGACAGGGCAAAAGATAGCCTCAGATAATGAGAGAGAGTGAGTGTGTGTGTGTGTGTGTAAGTAAGAAAGACAAATAGAGAGAGAGTATGTGTTTGAGAGACAGAGAGATGACAAGACGGAGAGTAGAGGTCACATGGGAGAGGATTGCTAGTAATTACTGCCCTTTCTGCCAAGGAGGTTTGCACAGCTCTGTGTGTGTGTGTGTGTGTGTGTGTGTGTGTGTGTGTGTGTGGAGTAATAATGAACCAGTGTGGCTGTACATGTGCTTTGTGAGGGGGCATGGGTGCAAGACAATTGTGTGTGTGTGTGTGGGCATGCATATATGTGTGTGTGTGTGTGTGTGTGTGTGTGTGTGTGTGTGTGTGTGTGTGTGTGTGTGTGTGTGTGTGTGTGTGTGTGCATGCATATATGTGTGTGTGTGTGTGTGTGTTTGTGCATGCATATATGTATGAATGTGTGTGTGTGTGTGTGTGCATGCATATATGTGTGTGTGTGTGTGTTTGTGCATGCATATATGTATGAATGTGTGTGTGTGTGTGTGTGTGTGTGTGTGTGTGTGTGTGTGTGTGTGTGTGTGTGTTTCTACTGGTTGAGGAATGGGTGAGGAAAGGAGAGCAGTGCCCAGGGTAAGAGTCTCTTAGATGGGTGAGGCAGCTTTCAGTTCTGCAGCCTATGGGGATGTAGCTCTGGATCATACCCCATTACTTATAATTGGTCTTCAGTTTGAGTATAATGACTTCAAACCACATTACTGTGTGTGTGTGTGTGTGTGTGTGTGTGTGTGTGTGTGTGTGTGTGTGTGTGTGTGTGTGTGTGAAAGAGAGAGAGTAAGTGGATGAGTGAAGTCTTGCTGTAGGCAAGAAAAACAGACAATTGAACAATTCTTGCAAGTCTTTGTGCACTAGTTAATATGGCTGTATGTCTGGGTGTATGTGTGTCAGAGAGAGAGAGAGAGAGAGTGTACTGGATTGTTAAGTGTATCCAAAGCTGCAAGGCTGTGTGTGTGTGTGTGTGTGTGTGTGTGTGTGTGTCTACATTTAGATACATGCTAGTGTGTGTGGTTACTGTGCGTAATGAGGTCAGAGGCAATAAAGCATTCGGTGACTCAAGCTGCATCAGACCCCAATCAAAGCCATTCATCGTGTTCACATCATTACACAGACCCTGATGACAGAATGTCTATGAATCAAACAACATGCACAACCTGACACACATGCACACAAACACACACATACACACAAATAGACCACGTGCAAAGTCATCCACCCCCAACCTACACACATGTACACACTCTCTTCCTCATGCCAAGGACAGACAGCAAGGCCAACAGTTAAGGCAAAGACATCATGAGTGGGCTGATACTTTCTGTCCCTTGTCCATGCCACACCGGTATTGAAACTTTTAACCGAACACTGGTACTGAAAAGCATTTGAGGTGCGGGGGCGTACTGAAAACAATGGAATCTACGCTAATAAAACGTTGCAAGCGAAGTGTGTTGCACTTTGTTCTCAACTATCTACCACAAAGGAGTTTTTCCTTGGCCCTGTTGCTCTTGGGTGCTCCTTGCCTTGGGCGCTGTGTAAATAAAATTGAACTGAATTGAATTGTTGAAGCCAGTGTGTGGAAGCCTTCAGCCGGCTTGGTCAATTTTAATGGGGACTCCCAGTGTTGCTTGTGTCCGCACAGGCTGCTGCAGCCTGAGCCGCAAGTCAATGTTCACATTAAGCCATGATGAAGTGGTTACCCCAGCTCCAATTCAGACAGCTTTGATGGGGTGATTTATTCATTAATTAAATACTCAACTCTCATTAATCACTCGTCACAGTGACAGGGCCACCCAAAGGAGGCACCCACGGCTGAGTCAACAAAAGTGTCTGTAAACCAAACATGTCCGTCAATATCGAAATCAATCAAGAGACGAGCAGCAGCATCATCTTCACAGCTATAGAAGGTTCTCAGTCATCCAGGACAGAAGTGCCGAGTTGTAGAGGCAACTGGACGTCTTTTGAGGGCTGAATTTATTTATATTCATTTATTTATGAGGATTTTTTGTGAATTTCTGTCCTCATCAGAAGTCCAGTTGCCTTTACAACTCAGCACATACGACTATCATGAACTGGATGACTAACAACGTCCACAGACACCCCTATAGAAAGAGCCCTCAAAGCCACCTGTGAAATGTCCTGTCAGTAGGGGAGGGTCCATTATTATGATCCGGAGGCCAAATCTGGATATTCAGTCTCCAGTCCGGAAGTTATTCACACACTAAACAAACACCTGCACAGACCTGTGCTGTCTGTCTGCAGTCTGGTCACACAAACACACACATGCACGCACAGACACACATACACACAGGTTTACCGAGTCGTGCTCAGGGGGGTGGTATAAATAGACCTGTCTGCCTGTGCTAAATCATCCGAATATACCTGGCTGAGCTGCCCAACAGATACTTGATTATGTGTGATCAATTGGGCGAGATTGACACACAGATTGAAACACAGAGTGTGACTAATACCGCGCAGCTGAAGATGTTCCAAATATCGAGGACTGAGAAAAAATGAAAAAACGTTTTGTCAGGGTTTGTCAGTCTTATGATTATACCGCATGGGGCTCATTGATGCCATCTATGCCTCAATAAACACTGTATCCATGTAAGGAATGCACACACAATCATGTGATCAGAATATATCCCTCAGGATTCCAACTGAAGCAGAAGAGGTAAGAGACGTCAGGTGGCCTCCAGGACATATATGCCCAGTTACCCCAGTCCTCTCACAGTGTCAACACACTGAACCATCAAACTGCTCCAAAACTCAAGGTGGCTCCTTGCAAGGAAGCCTCTTCAATCGGTGTATTAAAAGTAAGTATATGTGTGGTTTAATGTGAGGGATGAAACTATGAAATGCTTCGAGTCCTCGGGCGAGCAGAAATAGTGTGATATAAATGCAGTATGCCATACAACCATTGTAAATTTTTGATCTGGTGGATATGACTAGCAAATAAGCTGCCTTTTGAAAGCCATAATCTGTGATGTGTGAGAGTCCTTATTAAACTCTTCAAAGTTATGGCCAAGTTTACCCACTTCAGACCAGCCTCCTCAGGGTTGTACCTCATAAGGCCTCTGAGCCAAAGCAATCTCCTTTACTGCCATGTAAACAAGATTGCCAACAACAACAGAAAAGAAAGAGGGCACCAAAGTCATCACGCTATGTGTGTGTGTGTGTGTGTGTGTGTGTGTGTGTGTGTAAGCATGGTGTGTACATTTGTTTGACTATGGATCTCTGTGCTTATGTGAATATGAGGTGTGTGCATTTGTTGTATTATGCATTGTGTGTGTATGTGTGTGTATGTGTGTGTGTGTCTGCTGGTTTATAAAGGCAGCTGTCAAGGAGAGAACAGCACTTCTAAAGCATTCTCTGATATGATGTACATCCGTCACCTTGGAGACAGAAGTGGAACAGTGAGAAAAACAGTGCTCAAAAAACAGAACTCACTCACACAAAAAAAAGAAGATTCTACCAACACTTCAATTCATGGCATTCTTCTCCACATTCATCTTTAGATTAACACACTGTACAAGTACACTGGCACAAGTTAAAAAAAAAAAAAAAGGCTGATCATTACTGTGAAGACTGCAGTGATGATGGTGGTGATGATTAAGATCATTTTGGTGATGGTGATGATTATGATGATGAAGATTACAATTATGAAAATTAAAGTACTAGCACTCATGGGGAATACAGTATGATATTGCTTATCCAGGCGGGAGGATGGTATCCATCAACCTTAAATACTGTATGTTAATGTTAATGGCGATAAAATGCTGATGGTGATGTGTAGGACGATGATGATATTGACATTAATAGGTTATATGTAAAAGAAAAGTCTGCTTCAACTAGATTTTTGCTTCCAATGTTTTGTTTTTTATTATTGTAAAGTTTCAGGCCTTCTAACCCTTCCTCAGACGTGAGGTTTTAACAGGCAACAGGAGAGACACCAGTGATAAGGATCAGACATCATTCTGGAGCTCTGGGCTGATATAGGCTGAATCCAAATATCCTCCCTTACCCTGAGTCCTTATCCCTTATCCCTTATCCAACACTTAACTGGCATGAATCAGCTAGCCATGAAATCGATTCATAGCAGTTAAGTCTACGAGGGTGCTGAGATTAGAGTTTAGGGGGGCATTGGGATTTATCCATGGTCTTTCTCCAGGGGTCACCTAAGGACAGGTTTGCCTGTGAGTGTGATGGCTGCTCTCCCTCCCCGCCCATCCTAGGTATCAGACAGGCATGATGGCAGTGTCTGCTTCTGGAAATCAGTCAGAGAGGATGGAGGGCCATCAGTCTCTGCCTCTGTGGTCTCATCTATTTTCCTCCTCCATTCTACACCTATCTGTTTGTTTATTTCTGCCAGAGTAAAAAAAGAGTGAAAGACAGAGAGACAGAGAGAGAGAGGCAGACAGAGTGAGAGAGATGTAACATACTATATATATATATATATATATATATATATATATATATATATATATATAAATACTGCCAGATTTTCTCCCCAATGTACTGTAATGGTGTAAACTGTGTTGGTTGTAGTTGTGAATGTTTTATGTGTTTTATCTGAAATAACTGAGCAAAGAGGGCAAAGAGGAAGAGAGAGCAGAGGAAAGTGAGTTTTATTTCTTCTGTTCAATGTTATTTTGACCCATGCGCTGCAGGGCCACTCCAGCAGGATGTTCTCTATGGGCGGCCCAGACAGGGGAGGCTCTGCAGTGGCATCAGTTAGGCCTCCAGCCTGGTCATGCTAAAAGGCGACCTTTACTCCTGCTGATAATAATTAATGAGTGGGTTTAATAGGCATAGATTATCCTTGTGTGTGTGTGTGTGTGTGTGTGTGTGTGTGTCTCTAAAAACGAGATATGTGGTAATGATTTTTTCTCTATTTCTCCCACTAATGACCTGTCTTTTGATGTGTGTGTGTGTTTGTCCTTTTCCCCCTTCTTCTTCCTGCAGTGTGCTTCACTACCACTCCTCCTGTGCTGCTGCATATCAGACTCACACAGGGCATGACAGTGATTACTGCATCTATCACAACCCTGTGATTCATTACAAATGCATTCCAATTCATCCAGGTTCAATGCAAGCCTGGCAGCAAAACCCCAATGAGCCCCACAGAGTTCGCCTGATACATCAACCCAGTCCATCTGTTTCTAGCACTGCATACACAGTATCTGACCACTCAGCAAGTGAACGAGCGGCTCCAGAACACATGGGCTAAAACCTGAGGTCGCCCCTCTCTCCTCCCTTCTATCACCCCGTCTCTCTCATTCTGCCACTCTATCAGTCTGCCTCAGTCTCTCCATCTCCCATTCTTGCCATCTCCCAGCCTTTTTGCCATTCACCAATCACCACTCTCTCTTCCTCTCTGTGTCTCTCTATGCCTCACTTTCTCTAATAGAAATACATTTCAGCACCACACAGTTGGTGTGTGCATGTGTGTATCGAGGGTGGGGTGTTAATTGATTCATAGTATGGTTCAATAAACAGGGTTTTAAAAGTCAAATGTGTCATTTTCCATCTCTCTCTTTCCCCCTCACCATCCATCTCCCTCTTTCTTTCCATCTTTCATCCCTCCATACCTTCCTCCCTCCATCCATCCCTCTCTCCGCCTCTCCCCCCTATTTCTCTCTTTCTCTCTCTGGACAGCAGACACATTAGTCCAGCCACCCAGAGCTCCATTTGGCAGCCTACCAAGCACCTGCTCCGTGGGTCGCCTCTAGTATCTACTGCTCTCTCGTCTTCCTTTTCCTGTTCTTTTGTTTATTTTAGCTCTGCACCACTGCCTCAGTCATTTCTGTTGGCCATTCACCTTTTCATTCCATCATCCCATCTCTCTCTCTCTCTGTGTGCCGATCTGTATCATTTAAACACACACGCACTTTCCCTCCTCATAATGTACATATCTGTTTCTCATTTCTTTCTCTCTTTCCTCAATTTGTTTTCTTTCCCAGTCATTCTTTTTTTCACTTAAAACTGCACCCACTGCATCCCTCCCTCCGGCATCTTTTATTCGCTCTTCTCTCTCTCTCTTCTGACTCTATCCCCCTCGCTCTCTCCCTCCCTGGGCAGGCGTGGGCCCTGGGCTCTTATGCTGATTAGGGCTCTTTAGTGTGTCTTTCTCCGCTTGTGGCCAGCAGTCGTCAGCACACGTCACCCACTGCCCACTCCACTCAAAATCATATTCTCATTCTCTCTCTCTCTCCCCCTCTCTGCATTCTCTCCCACCTCTCTCTTTCTCTCTCGGTCTCTCTCTCTCTCACTGCAGCACTTCCAGAAGCCATTCAACATGGAAAGGAAGACATGAAGAGAGAAAGAAAGAGACAAGGAGAGAGAGAGAGAGAGAAAGAGTGAGGAAGGGAGAATGAGAGAGGAGAGGAAGAATATACGAGGGGAAAAGAGATGGAAGATAAACGGGGAGGGGGGGAAAGATGGAAAAGGATGGATAGTGACCCACACATAGAAGAATGACATACAAACCTAGAGACAGAGAGAGAGAGAGGAATGAATGACAGACAGAGAGAGTGAATGACCCTTGATAATGTGGCACAGTTCATGCTAGCATGTTGACAATATCTTATTAATGTTATTAATGTTATTATAGAAGTTGTTTAAGCTTCCTTACAAATCTGTGCCTAGATGTTAATATTTTTTTTTTTACAAAATTCCTATAAGTTTCTTTTTTTGTATTTCTTATTAATCCTTTAACCAAAAACAGATATTGTATCTGTTTGTTTTGTAATGTAAAGTGTGGCAACACTGCATAATTGAGTCATGCCAATAAAGCTCCTTTGAATTTGAATTTGAATTTGGGAGAGAGTGAGAGAGAGAGAGAGAGAGAGAGAGAGAGAGAGAAGGAGTGTGATGGTCAGAACAGGTAACACTGATGGAGGAGGAGCTGCCCTCCTTTACACAAAGCCCATCTATCACACACCCCTCAGGAGACCACACACACATATACCCACAAACATTCGTGAATACACACATACAAGCATGTACACAAACGCAATCGCATGTATACAAACCTGTATTGGCATGCATTCTCACACAAATGCTCCAAATAATCCATTTCATATCAGTGCTAGAGAGGTGGAGAGACATCATGAAGACAGGGAGAGAGAATGAGAGACAGAGATAGAGAGAGAAAGAGAGAGAGAGAGAGAGAGAGAGAGAGAAAGACAGAGAGAGAGAGAGGTAGAGTGAGAGAGGGGGAGGGGATTTTATGAACAGTATCTGGTGGAGAGAATCCATGCTAGCCAAAGCAGAGCCAAAAGTTGGCATGCATTCTCACACGAATGCTCCAAATAATCCATTTCATATCAGTGACAGAGAGGTGGAGAGACATCATGAAAAGACAGGGAGAGAGAATGAGAGACAGAGAGAGAGAGAGAGACAGAGAGAGAAAGAGAGGAAGAGAGAGAGGAAG
>JAIFZK010000021.1:16582500-16635000 GCA_027481765.1 Tenualosa thibaudeaui | reverse complement strand
GCAGCAGGCAGCCTACTGCTCCGGGTTAGTGTGTTTCACCTTACGGGATGCTGCTAGCGTACTGCGAATGCAGAGAGGGAATTGCCCTAACGATATAAGTATATACTTAGATAGGTAGATACTTCATGCACTGTGCCAGCTATACACCACACTCTTTTCAGACCATTAAACAAAATCTGTACAATTACTTGCTATATCACAAAAGATTTGCAAAAAAAAAACAAAAAACAACAAAAGCAGAGAGACAAAAGCAGGTTTCCAAGCAGAGAGACTCACACTTGACAAAGTCTAGTAGACACCCCGGCAGAATCCACATCCACCCCCTCCAAATCCTCCACCATCTCACCCCCTGACACCCACCCCTATCTTCAGCCCTGGCAGACACACCTGGGTCTAAAGGGGCTTCTGGCACCTTCCGTCTGTCAGCCAGCAAGCCAGCCGGCTCATGTCTTATTTTGGGTCTGAGAGCGGAGCGGAGTTGAGTGGAGTGGAGAGGAGAGGAGAGGAGTGGAGAGGAGAGGAGAGGAGAGGAGAGGAGAGGGGTGGGGTGGGGTGGAGACACGCAGAGCAGAGAGCAGCAGAGAAGAGTTGAGCTGAGTAGAGCTGGCCAGAGATGACAGGAGAAGGGGATGAATAAATCAGGAGGGCTGAGGAGACACTGCTGAAAGAGGGGAAGGATGGAGGGAGTGAGAGAGAGTGGGAGAGAGAGAAAGAGAAGAGAGAAAAGAGAGAGAGAGAGAGAGAAGAGAGACTGACTGGAAGTAATTAGCAGCTTCATCAATGGAGAGAGGACAGGGGGGCAATGCAGGTGAGGCGAGAAGGTGTGTGTGTGTGTGTGTGTGTGTGTGTGTGACAGAATCAGATGACTCAACTAAGAAGGACAGAGCAAAACTTGTTCCCAACTTTTCTACCAATCGTGTGCAAGTGTATTTGGCAAAGAGAGAGAAATACCAAGGGGAAATGGAGAGTGATAATGCAGGGGGGTAGGGAAATTAACAGATAAATAAAAGAATGAATGAAAGAGAGAGTGTGTTTGTGTGTGTGTGTCTGTCTGATACAGCAGTCTTCCCTCTAGTCTCATTAAAAGCCCCTCAGGTCAGAGACTGTTTCATTTGCATCTTAAAAGCCCTCCAGCCCTTCACTGGCCCTACCCTTCCTCTCCATACTCTCTATCCCTCCATCCCTCCCACCACCCTCTACAGCATCTCTAAGCCTCTGAGCCATGGCTTCCCTCGCTGCACCTCTTTTTAATTTCATCCCTTCTTCCTCTCCTGTCTTCCACCATCTTTCATAATATAATTCCCTCACTCTGTCTCCATTTCTCTCCTTCCATCTGTTTCCTTTTACTTCTCCCACCCCATCTGTCTGTATCCCTCTTTCTCTCTCCATCCCCATCTCCCCATCTCTCTCTCTCGCCCATCTCTCTCTCTCCCTCCCTCTGTCTCTTTAAGATGTGAGTAATGTATGGTGCAGGTTTGGAGAGAATGCACATAAAAGCCCTGCACCAAGAGTCTGAATCTACTCTGTGAAGAGAGAAACCCATAAAATCCTGTTTTTGAGTGTGTGTGTGTGTGTGTTTGTGAGAGAGAAAGTGTGTCTGTGTGTGTGTGTGTGCGTGAGAGAAAGATTGTGCGTGTGTGTGTGTGTGTGTATTTGTGAGAGAGAAAGAGAGAGTGTGTGTGTGTGCGCCGCTCCGCGTGTGTACTCATATATGGGGGGTGAGTGAGTGAGAGAGTGACACAGAGAGAGAGGGTGAGAGGGTGAGAGAGAGAGAGAGAGAGAGAGAGATCAAGAGATAGAAAGCGAGGGAGAGAGAGAGAGAGAGAGAGAGAGAAACACCAGTGTCAGGTTTGTTGATGACTGCAGAAATATTTGGATAAGCTAGGCTGGATGGGAGTCTGTGTGCAGGTGCAGTAAAAGTCTTGCCTCAATAGAGAGTGGGTGCACACAGAGAAACAAGAAAAGTATATTTTGTCTTATAATGAACTTTGCTTACATGCACTTGAAGTGCTCTTTGTTTGTGTTTTTCCCCAATATATTTTTCAATGTACTCACAACACACTACAGTATGTGTAGATGCAGATGTGTGCATGTGAGTGTGTTCCAATGTCCTTGCAGTAAATCATATCCATATGTGTGCACTGCTGTGTGTGTGTGTGTGTGTGTGTGTGTGCACTGCTGTGTGTGTGTGTGTGTGTGTGTGTGTGTGTGTGTGTTTGTGAATCATTATCCGTCTGTGCCGTCAATCATTGCATGGTGTGTTACATCCCTCAGCAGCTAACCTGAGTAAGAGTGCACCGCCAGCATCTCTTTCCTGCTGTTCTAGGATCAGTTAATTAGGCGGCAGCAGCTGTTTAAGGCTCCATTAGACTGAAGTGAACATCCTCTGTGCGCTGCTGCCTAACGTAACTCTCCCCAGCACATCTCCAGACCCAAATGGCAGGCCGCCAATTCATTTCCTGCCACCCTTGCTCCAGGTAAATACATTTAGTGACAGTCGGCTATCGCTGCGCATACGACTGCTATTGATTTCCCCATAACAAGCCAATGGTGCATATCGGCCAGGGATTCAACACGATGATCCGGCAGGAAGAAGAAAAAAAAAAAAGGAAAAGAGAGATAGAGAGAGAGATAGGTCCTTGCAGCATCCATGTTCTGTCATTGAAAAATTTCTTGTCATTTCTTTCTCTCTCTGACACACATACACACAGACACACACAAACACACACTGTGTTGCTGTTTCCAGATTCCCTCACAGAAATAATTGTCTTACATGGCATCAGACATTTGCTGTGGGTTTCAACACCTTATGTTACCTCATTTCCAAAGCAGTATAGCAATATAAACAGCAGACTGGCAGGGCCTGAGTGTCTGATCAAAGATGCTAGACGGCGGAACCGGAGAGACGCTAGATGGGCGGAACCGACGGCTGTATTTCTCCCCTGATGGATGCTAAAAGCCTGCACTGGCACTGGCTGGGTGGTAGGGGCACGGGGAAAATAGAGATGGAATGAAAAAGTCGGAATTCAATGGAGAGACAGACCTTTCCTCTTGCAATACTGAGAGAGGAAGGGAATGACAGAGAGTGTAGCAGAGAGAGAGAGTGAGGGGGAGAGAGAGAGAGACAGAGAGGGGGAGTGCGAGAGAGAGAGAGGGAGAGAAAGAGCCAGACCAGACACACAGAGAGAGATAGAGAGAGAGAGAGAAAGAGAGAGACAGAGAGAGAAAGAGACAGACCAGACAGAGTGAGATAGAGGAAGAGAGAGAGAGAGACAAAGAATGAAGGATGAGAGAGTGTAAGGAGAGGCACGGGGGCAAAGGCATTACGCTGATAGAATCCCTTCTGATGGATGGTTCAGGCTGCATTCTGTGAGATGGCGAGTGTGTGTATGTCTGTGTGCATGCGTGTGTGTGTGTGTGCGTGTGTGTGTGTGAATGGGGCGGCAGAGAGAGGGAGAGATGAGGAAATGTGGATAGAAGTATTGGACAAACTTAATGAGAAGGAGACACATAAAAACGGGGGAAAGAGAAAGTCAGTAAGAAAGTAAGAGAGAAAGATCCACGAGAGACTGCAAAGGATTCTGGGTGGGCGGCTCAGGGAGGGAGGCGAGCTGCACCTCTCAGCCTTCCCTCAGCTATGCAAACATAGCTGAGGGAAAGATTACAGAGCTACAGCCCCTGCAGGGGGCACCTGCTACCTGCTTCCTGCTTCCTGCTTCCTACTTCCGCTTCCTGGGTCTCTCTCAGAAAAGGACCTTGGAGAGGACTGTGACTGCAACCATGCCTGGGAAATGATACTGATTGCCATAATGACTGTGTTGTAAACCACCAAAACAAAACAAAAACAAAAACACAAACAAAAAACAGATACAAAAAAACAAAAACAAAACTCTGATGTTACATGGTGTTAGCTCATTGAGAATGAATGAGAAGCATCTCTGCCAATGAATATATCATAGCCTTGTGAGTCTGTCCATCACTACGCCACAGTCTGTGCATTTAAATGTGAGTGTGAGAAGAGAATTGACATGAAAGATTGAAGGAAAAAGAAAAAAAAGGAAAAAAAAACAAAATCAACTCATATGACTAGAATCTAAAGTGTTTAGCTGTGATCAAAGCTCGGAGCATGTAAAGAGGCAGGAGAGTGGAGAGGCTTCATTCAGTTTGAACAGTAGGAGAGGAACACACTGGACCTCACTGCTACTAGCACACACACTCAAAAGGAGATGATTCCTCTCTCCCCGCCTCAAGGCTAAACCCTCCAGATGAAAGTGGTGCACACACAGTACACACACACACACACACATACACACACACACACAGACACACACACACGCACAGAGAGACAGAGAGAGAGTTGGGGTGGAAACCTTGTGTGGAATCGATCCTCAGTGTGTGTGTGTGTGTGTGTGTGTGTGCGTGTGTGTGTGTGTGCTCTGGGGGAGACTCCTCAGGGACAACCTCTCCTCTCTTCAGCTTTCCCGCACCCACTGAGGAGGCCAGCCAGTTTCACTTGGATCCCAGACAGAGGCACCCAAGCAGGGCCGTGCAGCAGGCTTGTATCTGTTAGGCTAATACCTGGATCTCTGAGCTTGCCTGGGTCCACTGGCATTTAGTTGTAATTTATGGGTTAGCTTTGTGTTGGCTAGTTTTAAATTGCTATTCTGTGCTGTGCTGCAGTGCTCTGTGTGTGTGTTAGTTCAATGACTCATCACTAGTCTTCGCATTGGCTGTGTCTACTAGTTCAAATGTAAGACAAACTGCAAGGCTCTTTGTGTCAGACACACCTGATATGGCCAGAGGTTTGCGCTAGTTTTTGTTCGGACAAATGCAGTACATTGAGCCAGTATAGTCCACTGGCCAGTGATTCTCTCACTGCAATCAAATGCAGAAAATGCAATGCGCACAAGTGTATGTCGGTGAGGTGTTGGGGAATTGCAATCAACTTCAAAATAACAAAAAAAAGCACTGCACACAATATTTTGGCTGGTGCAAAAAAAATGCTTGACTGATGTCTGCTGATCCAATATACTAGTCAATGTGCTGGCGGCTTCTGTTAGGCTAAGCTTCAAGCTACAGTTCCTTTCAGGGTCAAGTTCAGTTGTAGATGAGTGGGATGCATCAAATGTTTGTGTGTTGGGTTTGGACTACATTAAGGGACATGCCAGAACATTCCATCTGTCACAGCTCTCCCAGCACACCAACCCATCTGCCTGCACCATAAAGAAAACACAGACACAAAGAGGAAATCTCAAATGAAACCACAAAGAGAAAGGCTGAGCCCAACAGGATTCCTCTCAGGAGGAGAGATGAAAGGCTGGTGTGTGTGTATGTGTGCGTGTGTGTGTGTGTGTGTGTGTGTGTGTGTGTGTGTAGGATGGTCCATGGATGGTAGGTGAAGTCACATCTAATACAACCCATCCTAGACTATTCATCTAATAGTGTAGACATAGGGGGATTCCTGAACATGTCTTCCAGGTGCAGTTAAAGAAGTCAAAACAATTCCCATCACTCACAACCAACCGTATGACAGGAGAGACCAACACTAATCCCAAACAATGGAGTTGACTTTGACACCGTGACGGGAAGAATAAGTGTGTGTAAAGCATTATACTGAAGTCTCTGTGTGCAACAAAACAAACCAGACTCGGCTGCACCAATCTAAATGGATTAGGGGTTGGATTCGACAGATGATTGGGCGGGCTTGAGGGGTGAGGGGGGCGGGGGCGTCGCTGTGTGAGGGTGGGGGAGGGGAGACGGGGTGCAATGGATGGTTGGGGGGATGTCGTCTGTTGTCAAGTAAAAAAATCCTCGCCACCAGTTGTTCTCTGGAATGTTTTGGCGGGAATACAGAGGTGCTGGCGGCTATCTACCCTTGCACTGCAGCTGTTGATTACATGCAATGCTTCCTCTGTCACCACGGCGCTGTCCAATCAGCATTCATCAATGGCTTCTGATGATGGGAAGAGAGGAGGGGAGAGGAGAGGAGAGAGGAGGGAAAGGAGGAGGCATGAACCCCCCCCCCTTCATGCTTCACTTCTGGCACCGTGGAAGAGGAAGAGGAAACAGAAAATATTCATGTGGGTGCAAATGAATAGATATAATGGTCTCTCTCAATCAAACACACACACACAGATGTAGATGCAACATACACACAGACACACCAATAAATGTATGCAATACTTTATATTGGTGTATTTTGTATACATGTATCCATTATCACACACACACACAGTTAAAAATATACACACAAAGTCATAGAAACATGAAAACACACACACACACGTGAAAACACACACACACACAGACAGACACAGACACACACTCAAAGCCCCATCCAGTGCAATGCGATATCCAATCTAGGAGTTCAGTGGTGTGTAAAGTGCAAACGTGAAGCCAGGGATCAATGCGCTTGCTGGCTGCCTCAGAGAAGGAACTCCTGCACTAGCTAAAATGGCCAACCACAAGACCACATCCTCAAGCTGGAAATCACACACACACACACACACACACACACACACACACACACACACACACACACACACACACACACACACACACAGGTGTGTACCTTGCCACACATACATCACACACAACTGTGATTGGTTTCTCTTTTTTGAGTGTGCATGCATGTGTGTGTGTGTGTGTGTGTTTCTATGCCCCAAGACAGTAGATTTAGCGGCTGGGTTTATGCCAAGCTGATGAGCAATGCGATTAGCCCAGTGAGGAAAAAAACAGCTTTTGTCCACTGTTGCTTTTGCTGTTGTTGTTGCTGCTGCTGTTGTTGTTGTTGCTGCTGCTGCTGCTGCTAGTGTTGCTGTTGTTTTGAAACCGCTTCTCTTAGAGTACAGTCTCAAAGTTAGAGAGCGGTACTGACAACAGATCACACAAAGATTTTTTTGGATCCGATTTTCGGATTTTGCTTTTGTCATTGTGTTGTCGTCCTTTAGTCGTTAAGGATTAGGTGCGTCCGTTACGAGTACGGATTAAAGGGTCTGGGCTCAGTAATTAAAACAGGCGCTCGTTAGGACAGTCTCGTTAGGGCTTAGCCAATTATGGCAGCCCTCACAGATCATGCGCAGGCTACTGTGGGCTAATCTGTTATAATGCGTCTGTAGTACAAACTCAGCCGCTAATATCAAACAAAGGGCTGAGAGTGGGGGATGGGTGCTGGATAACATCAGAGAGATGTCTGTGTGTGTGTGTGTGTGTGTGTGTGTGTGTGTGTGTGTGTGTGTGTGTGTAATTACTGTATGTTAGGAATGTTGTGGACAGCAATGGACATAAATTTGTGTTTGTGTTTGTTTTTCATTGCGCCGTCAATTCCTGGGCATTAAGCCAACACACATTATGCCACTCCCTCAACCACCACTACACACACACACACAAATGATACATCCTACTCTACATGCTGATAGACAGCCACATGCACCCCCACCCCCCCTTCTTTCCAGTCACACACACCCACACTCCTCCTCCAACACACTGCTCCAACCCCCATCCTCCTCCTCCAAGAGAAAAAGATTGGTGAGAGCAACCGAATAGCTGTCTGTTAGCATTAGCAACGGTGCTACCTCAGTGCAAATCAGCCCTGAAGTGGGTTTGCCTACAGCTTGCAAGTGACAGGACTCTCCCCTTTTCTTTCTCTCTCTCTCTCTCACACACACACACACACACACACACACACACTCAATCACTCACACACAGATGCTGGGGCTTAATTATCACTCATGCTCGTTAAAACAGCACAATACCCACACGTACCTCTGACAGACACACACACCCCTCTTTCTCTTTGTGCCTCACCCCCCCCCCCCAAACACACACACACCTCAAAGCCCACCACCCCTGCATTTGAGACCTTGACAGCTGCAGAGGGGAGGCAGCAGTGTCCCATAAACATTTATTTGAGGGAATGATCGTGACCGTGTGCCGCGAGCTGGGCCGTAAAACGAGTGGCAATCCCACACAATCGCACCGGCACTGGGAGGTGACTTTCCCGTTGCTGGCTCATTCATCCAGTTTGGTGGAAACGCCACTGTTTTTTTTTTTTTTTAACACGTGTGTTTTGTTTTGTTTGCATTGGAGAGGTAAAACAACAAGGTACAATGAGGCATAGCAGGCGTTCGAGTTGTCCTTTCATCCCCTCGGTGGTTCCCTGAATAGCTTCAAAATAATTTTAAAAAAGCCCAAATCTCTCCCTGCCCACATCTCTTGTTTGCCAGTGTGTTAGCATCACTCTTCTTCCGGCATCCGGCATTTGTTGATATCCTTCTCTTCATCTCCACCAGGGCAAAAATGAGAGAAAGAAATTATTTTTCTGTTCTTTTTTGAGAAACATAACACACACACACACACACACCTATAATTTGTTGAGGCCTTCTCTCATTGCTATTCATGTCAAGCTTCGAGTGTATTGTCAATGGCAACCAGCAGATCCAATTGGGAGCACTCATCCCGGATAAGGCCCAGTCGTTGATTAATCGCATTAATACATCATACTCCAGATAGCATAAATCATCGCCATACTGAAAGAGCCTTGGGCACAGAGCCGAGCCCCCCGCTCTTCAAAATTTCTGCTTGTACATTTCTCTCCGTTTCGCTCCAGTGGAATGCAGTAGAAATGGACTCTCCAAAGCTTTCTTTTTAACACTTTTATTTTCACTTCATAGCGGCAGGGGTGACGAGTGTTTCAGTCTCACAGTCTTCATCAGTGTGTGTCTTCCCTGAACCACCTCCTCGTTTTGCTGAGGCAGACTCAATTAAAGGGGAAATTCTGTGTATCACTCAATCCATAGCCTTATTGCTTGAAATTCAGTTGCTATTCAGGCTATGTTGTCTCAAATTTCCTGATTCTTTTTCCTACAGACAGCACTCAGCAACCTTGAACAACCGGACTATTGACTGATGCACACTGGATGTCCCCTTTAAGGGTTGCCTAACCTAGGTGGAAATCAGCAGATAAGCACTCTCAATGCATTGGGCCATATAGCTGTTTATTAATTGGAGCGCTCTGTACCTCCAGTGACCGCATATCTAGACATCAAATATTGTTATAAACATTAGAGGTAGAAACAACAAAAACAAAAAAAAACAAAAAAACAAGTGCATTCTATTCATAACAACACATCCACCTAATAGAAAAGATGACAAGTGAAAATCCTCAGTGGAACTCTTGTGGAAAGCAAAAGAGTTTTATCCGTCTGATGATGATGTGTTGCATTGTGTGTATAGGGATGCTACTGGCACAGTGTGTACAACTCGTTTAGCAGATAAAGGACATGCAGCACTGTTTGTGGCTGTCATTTCTGTTTAGCGTATCAGAGCTGGGCTCACTGAAATGAACTAGTGAGAGAGAGAGAGAGACAGAGAGAGAGAGAAAGAGAACGAGAGAAAGAGGGAGCAACTTCAGAGGAAGCTGTTTGTAGAATGTGTTCAGTTGGGTTCAGAGGAGCCCAGTACTCAGTGTGGTCCTGCCAAGACAAAAAGCAGTTCGTTTTCTTGTTCTTCCATTAGACAGTGACTGAGCAGACAGAGTTTGATCAACTCAATTCTTCACTCAGACCCCTCCCCCCCCTTCCTCTTTCTCTCCTTCATCTGTCTCTTCAATACGCTAAGGCTCTCCTCCAAGTACTAATTTCTTCAAATACATCTCTGCCTACACACAGCCATCATTTCTAGGCCTGATTTTCCCAACTTTCCAACTCTCAACTGGGTTGGATGCCAGCGCTGCTTTCATTCACTGGACTACATTCCATTGTGTAGTCGGCTGTTATTATCCAACCAGGGCCACTACACTGTGACATTAAAAGAAATCTTTTTTTAACATTATTAATTGACACACTGACAAGTTTGTGAAATAACTTTCACTAGGCACTCTAAAAGGGAAGATTTCAGTCATCGTCGCAATTAAGGGAGCCATGTGTAAGGATTTATTGAAATGCCCTTGATATATCATCAGGGGTTCAGAAATCACATTAGATGAAAATTGTATCTTCACTGACAACAACAGTACAGCCTGTAAAAACCACTGCTATAATTGGCATTTGTAGTCCACAAGTCCTGTTTGTGTTTAGAGTTTTTGTTTTGGTTTGTTGCGCCACGTACCGATCACACCAGTAGAACACGGGCAAATGCGCTAGCACCTGGAATGGAAGGCAGCCATGGATCATCTAAGAGGTTGGCTTTTATTTTTGGAACTGTAAGCCAAGGTATGTAGTTATCACTGTTAGATCTGTAGAAAATATATGTAGAAAATCTGAACAGTGCTAATTCACTAAAATACTGCTGCCTAAACAAACCATTCCACATGCTTTAAACTTAAGGGGAGGTTCTACAGTCACGGACTGATTTGCAAACTGTCTATTCACTTCACTGTCTATGCACTGCATGGCTGTGGGCTTCACTGCCTGGGACAATTGCAATATAGGCCTAAAACACATTGTTGTGTGAACATGAATAAATTACAAGTTGAGCTGTGAGAAACTGTGGGTTTTATGCTTATGAGAACCCCGCGGAAGACAGGCTAGTTCAGCTGCAGACCATGCAGATAAAATTTGCACGTTTATGCCCAAAATGATTACAAGGGATTATTAGATCATGGCCCCGAACTATTGTTTGCAAATGTTTGCAATAATCACTCAACAACAACTTCTCATATACTGAATATGCGGCTGAAAAAAAAAAAAATCAATATCCATAGTGTAACACAGTCTGTTCGTTTAATACAGGCCATGAATGTTAGAGTTTTCCAAAACAGAAATTTGGTGTAGGCCAAATTGGAATGAGGAGTTTAGGCTACATGACTATACATGCAACCCGAATGTCAATATTTTGGCAAAGAATATTTGCTGTGCATGTAGACCTAAACTGAAGGAATGATGCAATGCATCCAGATTATCGTCATGGAACTCTGCGATATATGGATTCTGATCTGGCAAAGTGCATCTTTGCTAAGGGATGTGATGTAGAGATGGTCCAAAACCCAGATTGCCTGCTGAGGTTTTGCTTTGACTGACTAGGTGGCTTACATTAGAGGTATAGCCTACTCGTATAGCCTATTAAATAATTATAATGGAATGCAAGCCTGAAAGTTTGAAATAAACTGCTGCAGTAGGCATGATTTGGCTTTTGGTAGTGTGAGTAGCCTGATCTAGTCTTGAATACAGCCTAGGCTTGTTAGGTGTTCAGAGGTCAGAAAGCCAGGGCATAGTTACACAAATGTCTGTCACTGAATTACAAAAACAAGACATGACAGAATATTCTCATTGAGTTTATGGTCCTTAACATGACAACCCATGAGGAGCTCATTTTTATTGAGTCTGCAATGCAGACGTGAAATGCTAGGTCCGATCTTACATATGGCTCCTTAAAGTACAGATGTATTAAATGATCATATCACACAATAACCATTAGCCCCAATATCATTAATATTGCTTATTATGCTTTTTTCTCCAAAACTAAGTGTTTGCACAGCCTGCAAGAACGGTTTCATGTGTCCAAATCAATTCCACTGTCACCCTCTGTCTTCTAATCTTTATCAACTTTATGCTGTTTTTGTAGCAGTACTTAGACAGTAATGAGGCACATCAATAAAACCTGTTTGAACTGCTACAGGAATTCACTCCGTGGGGTAAGGGGATCCGCTCCATTGATTTAAAGTGGGCCAAAAAAAGGCTTGACCTGATGGCATATGGACGACCTGAGGGACGGAGCATGTTTTAGTGCTCTTTAATAACACACTAACTCTGAGGGGGGTCTGCAACTGCAGTGACTGCAGTTCCACTCCACATGGGGAATCTCTTTATAAATAGACTTCAAAAAGAATGTCATGAGGAGGAGGCGCGCGCGCGCGAGAGAGAGAGAGAGAGAGAGAGAGAGAGAGAGAGAGAGAGAGAGAGAGAGAGAGAGAGAGAGAGAGAGAGAAGAATGAGATCCAGATCGTTGGCACAGGCAGGAGAAGCCAATAAAAGAGAGAGAGAGAGAGAGAGAGAGAGAGAGAGAGAGAGAGAGAGAGAGAGAGAGAGAGAGAGAGAGAGAGAGAGAGAGAGAGAGAGAGAGAGAGAGAGAGAGAGAGAGAGAGAGAGAGAGAGAGAGAGAGACAGAGAGAGAGAGAGAGAGAGAGAGAGAGAGAGAGAAGCCAATAAAACAACTGTGAGCCATGGGAACACTCTTCTTGCTCTTCAACTTCTGCCAGAATACATCTCCCTCATCCACCCTACCCTCCGCCCCTTACACACACACACACACACACACACACACACACACACACACACACACACACACACACACACACATACACACACACACTCCAACGCCCTGAATATTTACAAAATGAGCTGCCTGACAGACATGTCCATCTATTAGGAAATTATCTCATAGGTTCATGCAGTTATGATTTTGGGGTTGACATTGTTGCACTGAGTTGGGAGCACAGAAGTGTTCTACAGACCTTCACTTCCTGCAGCATATTCATTCTGATGATTGGTATAAGCATCTGGAGACGGCTGATGCTACTGTAGGTTTCCTGAGGGAGTAGTCCTCTCTCACAGCTTTGAGTAGGGTTAGGGGAGCTCAGATTTAGAAGAGAAACATTGCCATTCTATAGCCTTGCTCAACAACCCAGGGATGCAACAGCTGCACCTGAACTGCTGTTTGATTCATGACCCAGGGGGACCATGGGGCTCAGCAACAACGAAAACAACAAAAACAATTATTAATAAAATTTTCTGGATAGTACTTAGACTAAACTGTCATTATGTGACCAGAAAGTAGTTCACTGTTTGAAAAAAAAAAAAATCCTGGACATTCTCTAGGATTTCACCAAAGTTTTCACAAAGGTTCTGTCAAAGCTTTTCCCAACCTGCAGCTTTATGTCCTGGCAGGAAAATGCCTCTGAGGTGAAAGCCCAAAACAAACCTGACCAAGACGGCCGTTGGGCATCACATCAACGGAAAGGTGAGCACAGGCTAAAAGCAGGGTGTGTGTGTGTGTTTGTGTGTGTGTGTGTGTGTGTGTGTGTGTGTGTGTGGGGGGGGGGGGGGGCCCGGTTGAGAATGAGGAGAGAGGAGGAGGCTTTTGCCTGTGGTGCAAAGTGCTTCAGTGCAACTATACAAATCTGTCTTTCAGTGTGTGTGTAAGTGTGTATCTATATTTGTATGTGTGTGTGTGTGTGGGTGTGTGTGGGTGTGTGTGTGTATGTGATTGCCTGGAGTGGCCCCTGCTGAAGGAGATGGATGAATGTGTGTGTGTTTTCTTCATGTTTCTGTCAAGCATGCTCTCCTGTTCATGACAGATTCATTGTCAGCATGATTACGTTCAGTTGTATTAGTGGAAACATACACACAGTTTACATTTTCAAAGAAAATGAACACCCGGCATATACATCCGTTAACACACACAGAGCTAAAATCAGCCTTCACAAACCAACACACACACACACACACAAGGGGGGCAAAGCACACAGGCAAAGGATAAGGCACCACACACACAAACACACCACAGGACTGTGAGGCTGACAAATAGGCACATTTGGACAAACTCATGGCTACTGAATAAAACATGAGTTCTTCAGAAAAGATGAGGGGAGAGATGAGAGAGAGAGATGAGGGAGGAATAGAGAGATTGAGATGGATGAGTGTATGCATGCATGTGAGGTGTGTATGTGTGGCGTAGGCTAGTGTGTGTGTGCGTGTGTTTGTGTGTGTGTGTGTGTGTGTGTGTGTGTGTGTGTGGGGGGGGGGTGGCGGCAAGTGTGACATTTCCAGGGGCGTTGCCAGACAGGTTAATTAGCAGCCTGCTGATTTCTCACAAACACACACACACACACACACACACACATATATACACACTAGGTTTGCCCCACACCCTTCAGATTGCCACAGCAACAGCAGCGACAGTTCTTTCTGCCACTCCCACCCACCTCCATCCCCACTTCACCCAAGAAACTGCCACTGGCGTCAGGTCCCGTCACAAGAGCGTGCCACTAACAAACAGCCCCAGCGCACACAAATCAACATCACCGGTGGACCCGCCTTGGCTTTTTCTTTGTTCTGGGAAACAAAAATTCCCCGAGATCTAAAAATAATTTCACCCTTTTTGAATCACTTCCTGTGAGTCACGCCCAAGCCGTTTGGAACCAATTAGATATCACACACACGCAGAGACACATACAGAATCAGACATATGTACACATGCAGACACAGACACCGACACAGACACACACACACACACACACACAGAGCAGAGGATGCCTTGGAGTGGGAGTTGTCAAGGGAGTAAGAGAAGTAGAGAAGAAGACGAGGGGTGAAAAGAGGAGAGGAGAGGAGAGGAGAGGAGAGCAGGCTTTGCACTGAGGGCCTATCAAAGGCAGTGCAACAAGTACAAACACGATCCACTTTAATTACTGAGCCATTGCAGGGAAACAAACTCCACGCATCGGGACAAATCTACTCACATTATTAGTACTAATTAATACGCTGGTTTTGCACAAGTGTGTTTGTAGATGTGAGATGTGTAAGAGAAAGAGAGAAGGGAGAGAGAGAAGGGAGAGAGAGAAAGTGAGGAGAGAGAGATATAAAGAGAGAAGGGAGAGAGAGAAAGTGAGGAGGGAGAGATATAAAGAGAGAAGGGAGAGAGAGAAAGTGAGGAGGGAGAGAGATAAAGAGAGAAGGGAGAGAGAGAAATGGAGGGAGAGGAAAGGAGGGAGAGGATGAGTGTCTCCAGCATTGTGTCTGCAAGATCGAAGATAGGACAGAAACAGGAGGGGTGCAGATGTGTGTGTGTGTGTGTGTGTGTGTGTGTGAATGAATGAATGAGCGAGTGAGAGAGAGATCATTATTGCTACCATTATTCATTGTATTTTTACTGCAGTGGCAATATTGCATACTACCCAGCCATGCTAATAAAGAAAAGTGAATTGAATTAAATTTTACTGAGAGAGTTAGCAAGGGGAGAGGAAGAGAATGAAAGAGAGGTCTCTGTAAAATGTCTGTTTCTCAACAAGACACTTAAGTTCAATTGACTGGCTTACAGCTGCACCTTCAACAGGAGGCTGACTAACACTGGTCCCTGTACACACTTGCACACACATATATACACTTTTTATGTCTCTCTCACCAAGATTCTACTCGTCTTTGAGTCCTTGTGTTTCAAAGAAAAGTAGCCATTGTCAGTCTTACTTTTGTTCTTTTGTCCTTGCTCAGCTGAGAGATTTCAGACACTAGTTTACTTAGTCAACACAGTGGTGAGGAAAGTCATGGGGACTGTTTTTATAATGTATCTGAGTGGGAGCATGTAAAGGTTGAAGGTTGGGCATTACAATTATGCATTTAGCAGAAAATTTTAGCCAAGCCATTTGATGAAATTTGATTAAAAAAATGTAGTGCAAAGAGAGACTGGGAAGTGCATTGTAAGTGCATTTGTGGTATTCAGAAAGTTTGAGCCAGGAGATATTCTTGGAAGAGCTAAGCACTTTAAGCTTGTAGCATTCAGGCTCTGGTGATGTCTCTGCTGTTGACTGTCTTTTTTTAAGTGCTCTTTTGTGTACACCAGTGCATTAGAAAATGACAAGAAATGAGTCTTGAAATCTTGAAATAAGCAGTGTCCCCCAAGATGGATCCCTTGGGGGACACTAAGTATCAGGGACAAAAATCTCCAAAGGCCACATAGAAGCTCCCATCCAGTAGGTAAGATTTGACAGAAAGTCCAACCCAATGTTCCAGTGTGTGCAATAGGAGACTGATGTCAACAGAATCAAACAGAGAATCAAACCATTACTGCTTCTCTGTGCATCTATGGGCTGTTCCAAACGACATCTCACTGTCTTTGACAATAAAAGACTTCTACTTCTACTTCAGAGCACTAAGACGTGAGAGCAGTGAGACTGATGACGTGCCAGTGCCATGATTGATGAGAGCCGTTTCTGTGCTGTGATTGGCATGGAACCCTGCCACACAAATACAATTTCCATTTTGCTAGCAAACACCAGCGCCATCATCCCATCAATAAGAGATTCTAGAAGAAAGAGAGAGACAGAGTGACGGAGGAAGCTGTTAACAGTGTGTGATGCCAAGACAAGGAGACAGAGGGGGAGAATATCCACATAGCTGACCAGTGTCAACACCTGCATTTCAAAGACATGCAAGCGTGCATACACACATGCACGCGCACGCGCGCGCGCACGCGCACACGCACACACACACACACACACACACACACACACACACACACACACACACACACACACACACACACACACACACACACACACACACACACACACACACACACACCAAGCCTAATGCTCACCACTCATTCCCTTCTGTTCCTGTCCAGTGACGGAATGCTGATTACAGACCTCCACACATTCTGCCTGCTTTGTCATTAACACACACACACTCACACACACACTGACCCCTGAGGGCAGTGGTGTAGAACTGCTCTGCTCAGCATACAGGCAATACACCTTAAATCCAACATCATACACACACGGTAGAAGAAAAGCTAGGGATAATGTAAGCAATGGAGTGAATGGAGGGATATGGGGAAATAACAGAAAATGAGGTGTGTGTGTGTGTGTGTGTGTGTGTGTGTGTGTGTGTGTGTGAATGCATGTGACAGAGACAAACAAAAGGACAAGGGGGAGGAAACAAAAGTGTGCACATGTGCACAGGGAGAAAGAGAGAGACAAGGATTGAGAGAAAGAGTCACCTAACTGCTACTAACGAGGCACATACAGGGACACCACCGGGGGGGAAATGTGAGAATGTGAAAAGGGCCCCAGAGAATATTTTAATATTACAATCAATTTTTGGCAATTTTTTCTTCTCCATCTCTCTATCCCGTCCTCCCACCCAGAGATAAGTGTGCTGAATAGCCCTCTCTTCCCCTGGATCACTCCTGCTTTCTGATAGCACAATTTTTGGCAGGCCCAGAATTATTTTCTGTCATAGGGCCCAAAATTTCTAGTGGCACCCCGGGGTACATGTGAAGCCTATGTGGAAACTAAACACACTTGTATATACACACACACACACACACACACACACACACACACCCTATAGCATCTACCCAGAACAGGACATAAATATCCCCTCTCCTGCACACAGTTTTATGGCCAACACGAGCCATGCTGTTCAACACAGCCCCAATCGATAAGTGTGAACGCTTCACAACCTGGACGCATACATCACCTCACAGCAACAAGCTCTGAGCAAAGAACCCACAAAACTCACTCACATATACTTTCTTTCTCTCTGACACATACATACACACACACACACACACACACACACACACACAGATGTTCAGGCAACAAGGACGTAGCTTCCAGTAACATGTCAAACATTGAAATGTGGTGTGTGAATGTAGTCCACATCCCCAGTGTGTGTGTGTGTTAGTGCTTCACCCTGTGCAAAGGCTGAAAGTACATAGATATCCACCTACATGCTTCATGAACAGTTAATACCAATGCTAAAACCTATTTGTACTGTATAATGCAGCTGTATAATGTGTGTGTGTGTGTTGTTTTGAAGTGGAGGAACCCTCTGCTCCTACAACATTGCTGCACAGTTGAACCACATCAACCCTAGACAATGACAGGAGCAGCATTACTATTCCCATGTTCCTCCTCCTCTCCATCTCTCTCTCTCTTACCTTCCTCCAGATAAAAGGATGATGGATTACAAACCCACATCCCCCCCTTTCCTGTCTCTTTTCTTCTCCATCTCTCCATCCTGTCCTCCCACCCAGAGATAAGTGTGCTGAATAGCCCTCTCTTCCCCTGGATCACTCCTGCTTTCTGATAGCACAGTGCCAGATGCATATCCCTCTCTCCTCTCTTTCTGTTTCTCTTTCAGATGAGTGCTACAGCTCTCCTTTTTAAAACTGTCTCCCTCTCTCTCTCTTCCTCACACACACACTCCCTCGTTCTCTCTCTTACACACACACACACACAAACGCACAGTCACTCTCTCCCTTTCTCTTTGAGAGAACAAAGAAGGATTCCCAGGAAGCTTCTCATTCTGTCTCCTTCTTCCCCCCGTCAAACACCTTTTACTCTCCCCTCTTCTAACCACCTCTCCAGAGATCTCTTCCTCTCTTTCTCTCCCTCTCTTTACTTCTCTCTCCATCTCTCATTCTCTCCTTTCTGCTTTCACTGACAGTAGACCACAGCATTCTCCCATTCTTGACTCCCCCTCTAAGAAACAAAGACAACTATGCCATGCCAGTGCACTCTCTCTCTCTCTCTCTCTCTCTCTCTCTCTCTCCCTCCGTCGGAAGGGGACTTACTTTGCAGGTGCTCTGAGGCGTAGTAATAGACATCCTCGTAGCCCTCGTGGTAATCCTCCTCCGGCCGGTACTTCTTGCCCTTGCGTCTCCGCGAGCGGCGGATCTGCTTCACGAAACCCAGGAAACGCTCCATCTCTACGGCAACCGCCAGCCGCGTCAACGTGATCCTCTTCCCTCAACTCCCCAACGTGCGCACCACTAGCTCCTGCCAAGCACCGTTATGCGAGCGGGCAAGTGTGTGTGTGTATGTGCGTGTCTGTGTGTGTGTATGTGCGCATGTGAGAGAGTGAGAGAGAGAGAGACGGAACGAGAGACGGAACAATCAGCACTGAAGAACACACACACACACGCATGTGTGTATGTGTATGACGGAAAGAGAGTGAGCAGCCAGTCTCACAAAGAGGAGAGGAGTACTGAGGGAGAGGAGGGAGTATGGTGTTTGTGTCTGTGTGTAAATGTGTGTGCGAGAGAGAGAGAGAGAGAGGCAGAGGGAGGGAGGGAGGGAGAGAGAGAGGGGTAGAGAGAGAACACAGGAGAGGGGGAGGGAGCAGAGAGCGAGCGATAGCTCTCTTTCAGTCGGGAAAGGAAGGCTCAAATAACAGCCAACCTGCCTGCCTGAATGTTTGTGTGTGTGTGTGTGTGTGCGCATATGTGTTTGTATATAAGGTGTGAGAGAACTGTAAGAAGTCCAACCAAGTCCCTGTACAAACTGTCTCTGCTGAGTACCGCGTGTGTGTGTCTATGTGTGTCTTTTTCTTCCGATCTTCCTTTCCTCCATGGAATCTCCCAGTATACACTCTTCTACCAACTCCCTCTAACACACACACACACACACACCTCATTCTGTCTCTGCCTGGTTGAGAGGAAGGAGACAAAGTTCAAAGGATAGGAACCCACTGAGAAATCTCAATGCAGGGCCGGTTTACCATCATCTCTGTGTGTGTGTGTGTGTGTGTGTGTGTGTGTGTGTGTGAGAGAGAGAGAGAGAGAGGAGAGAGAGAGTGCTGTGTGAGTAAGTGAGTGAGTGAGTGAGAGAGTGTGTGTGTGTATGAATTATCCATTGCATCCACAGTGGGTCTTAGTGTGATCTCCCATTCCAGCAGCTGGGTTGTAATTGAATGTAAGGGCAGTGAGTGTGATAATAAGTCACACACACCACACACACACACACACACACACACACACACACACACAGACACACACACACAAACACACAGTATGGTCTCAGTGAGGCAATTGAGAGGTATATTACAGAACCCTATGCCCCCCCCCCTCCACAGATACACACACACACACACACACACACACACACACACACACATACACACACCCACACAACAGACAATGGGTGTTGGCTAATAGCAGAAAGGGAGGTCTCACCTCACCTAGAACAATTAAACACACACACAGACACACACACACACACACACTGTGACAGGCTGTGACATGTCAGCTCTTACCGCACATGAGGAATGTGTGTGTTTTCAAGTCAAGAGTACTCCTGCTGTCAGCAGTCCCCCTCCACCCCCGACTGCTGTGCAGATAACACACAAACATGCCCCATATTAACAGCACAGCTGGGCCAGACCAGTCACTGTATTCCTGTAGAATGTGTTGGGAGTTGGGAGATCATGCAATGAGGAGTCTTCAGGCCTGAACCCAATATGCTCCAATGTGAATGCAGCAGTCTTTTCACATCACCAGGAGAAGCCAGTGTCTGTCTCCTAGTGTGACTCACCCAAAGCCTTGAAAGTAAATAAATAATATTAAATTCACTAGATGTGGGGGGTTTGGATATGGTGTGAGAAAGTAAACAAAAATACACAGCAGACTGACTCTAGTAAGTGTGTGTGTGTGTGTGTGTGTGTGTGTGTGTGTGTGTGTGTATGTGTGTGTGGGGGGTTGGGGTTTGAGATTTTCATTATTATTCAATACTATATCCTAAACCTTGAGAACCTAGGGAAAAATAATTCTCTGGAAATCTCTTTGTGTGTGTGTGTGAGCGAGACAGAAAAAGAAACAGAGATCATGCATAACTGTTCAACTGAAGCCACTTTTGCACAGAAAGTGGTATGAAGAAAAGGTTCTTAGAATGAGTGCTGAGCTTTACATTCCAGGAATGCTTGTGTGTGTGTGTGTGTGTGTGTGTGTGTGTGTGTGTGTGTGTGTGTGTGTGTGTGTGTGTGTGTGTGTGTATTTCTGTAGCTCTAGATTAGAGATCAAGTAAGGATGAGCAAGATGAGCAGACACCCAGCATTTAAATGTGTGTGTGTGTGTGTGTGTGTGTGTGTGTGTGCATGTGCTTCTGTGTGACAATGAGACAATCCATTGGTTGTTTCCGTCCTGTGTCAGTACTTGCAGTGGTAAGTTTCTACATGGTGTGTGTAGTCAGGGGTCTGTCTGCACTAATGCAGCTTATACACTCTTCTCTGTTCACCAACAACACCTGTCTTAAGGACACTGGACGATTAGCAGACACACACACGCACGCTACAGGGTTAATCTGTACAACCATGTTACAGTTCAAAACTGTCTTTACACATTTAACTTGGACAGACGATCTGACTGACATAACAGCACTATAATCTTGTCTTAAGTTGCTGTTACAACCAATAAGGCATAACGGCAAGTGATAAAACAATTGTGCATGTTGCTGAAACTCAATCTAATAATCGCACTGCAGTTCTCATAACTAAGATCATTTTACTCAATATGAACTGCAGCAACAAGCACCAGAACATATTTGCCAAGACTCATGGGACATTCAATACAATCAGTGATGCATACAAATGCACATCACTTGCCTTATACCGCTCATGACACTGACCTTTGACCCCAAGCTTATTCTTTAACTCACAATGTATGCCACGCAACTGCTGGAATGCAATGTACTACTACTGCAATGTAATTAAAGATGCACAGGTTGGATACATAACCTCATTGTGAAATGTCAGCAAATGATTCCAAGTGCAGCAGCACATGAGGTCTTTGATCCACCAAAGAAGACACACAATCCCTCGGTTGGTTACTCCCCAGAGACTTTCTATACAAGCCAGAGAAAAATTGAGATTCCCCCAGTCCAGCCAACCAGGCCCTGACTGGATCAGCACCACCTTGTCCTCATAATATAATCCCACTTAAACATAGGTGGACATAGGTCCCACTTATGTGCCATTTTATTATAAATTATGTCAGACTCCTGTGTTATAATGATAAAGAGACAAATTTGATGTGATGACAAGTGTGATGATGGTAATAACATCGGTGTAATACAGAATATAACCTACAACACTGGTATAACAGGTTATAACCTACATCACAAGTAGCTATTTGACATATATCAGTGTTTTTGCTGAGGTCTTGGTAAACAGCTTATTAGATTTAGGGGAGAAGGCAGCCTTCGGCATTCAGTTTCACCATGACCCACATTTCTCCATCACGGAAGCAGAGTCAAACTTTCACAAAAGGGACTCACCTAGTCTCTCTTTCACACACACACACAAAAATACCCTCTTTCACACACATGCACACACAAACAAACAAATAAACACACATGCGCAGCTTAGCACATACTGACATACAGATGCACTCTCACACACACACACACACACACACACACACAGGGGCCTGGTGAAGCGTTTCTAAGCTGGGTCCCTGTGATGAGTGCACGCTTATAATGAAAGAGAAAGGAGAGAGAAGCTGACAGGGGTCTCTGGGACTGAGGAGAATGGAAGAATTAAGGTCAGACTGTCACACACACACAAACGCTGATGCTAACAATAGCTGCTAGACACACAGTCACACACACATACATACATACATATACACACACACACACACACACACAATTACAGCTGAGCAAGTAAGACAGTTGCAAACATTCAGAACATGCACATACATCTGATGCTAGTATCCCATCAACCTCAAAACTTTAGGGAGAGGGAGAGAGAGAGAAATAGAGATAGAGAGCTGGAGGGAGAGAGGGGGGGAGAGGGAGAGAGAGAGAGGGAGAGAGAGAGAGAGAGAGAGAAAGAGAGAAGATATTTTAAAAACGCTTCATAGAAACTCCATGCTGCTGACAGCAGATTGCCATCCCAATTTCATGATTTTGTTGGCAAATGCTTTTATTTAGTGTGCTGTGAGGAGTTTAATGTAAGCAACTGTCAAGAGTCCAGCTGAGGAGGGAAAATCTGGGGGAGAGATACTGCTGAGCATACCAGCGAGTCAGAGCTTTTCTGTCTGTTTTTACTAATTTATCACACACACACACGCACACTCCCACATAAATAAGCCTCTCTGCACTTTTGAAACATAGAGCCACAAATGGACCCATCTCTTCTTACCAAACCTGACACCCCAGACCCCTCCAACACACAAACACACACATATATGTGTATGTGTGGAAATGTGCGTATAGTTACTGTCACTGTTCATCTACTGTACTTTTTGGTCTTAGGTTTGTTACTGTATCAAGTGTGTAGGTTTGCATGTAGTCTTTGGTGTCATGGATGGAGTGTTTGGTAAGTCCTCCACCCAGGTTCAGTTCTCTTGGCTCACTCCTCCCTCTCCACACACACACAGACACACACACAGACACAGACAGACAGACAGACACACACACACAGACTTCTGCTCTCTTCGCTCCCTCAGGCTCTCACCCTGGTCCTGGTCAACACCAGTGTCAGGCAGCCCACACACTCATTACTGTGTGAGGGCCTCAGTGGACCTCCATGAGCCTCGGCCTCCATCCAGCTCCACTCTCCAGCCCCTGCAGGAAGAGGCCTGGCGGCCAGAGAGGCTGGCAGCAGCTACTGAGGAGGAGGGAAGGGTGGGGGAGGAGAGGCATTCAATATGGAGGGAACTGCAGATGCAGGCTGCTACACCGGTGCACCAAAACCAGCAGTGTGTGTGTGTGTGTATGATGAACTGGGACCACTGTTTTACACATATAGTAAATACACGAGTGTGTGTATGTGTGTTGGGCACGACATACTAGCTAGATACACATACAGGCGTCTCCATGAGACTGTTGCACTAAAGTTACAGGCCATTTCATACCTGCATGTTTACTACTTTTTCCCAGTGGCATGTCAAGGATCAGTGGGAGGTTAGAGGAGTATTTTTGTATGTGTGTGTCAGGTTTGGACTTTTCCCGGGAGTGTTTAACATTCCACTGCGTGAGGGAAGTGTGTGTGTGTGTGTGTGTGTGGTCATGACTCGGGGTCTGCAAGGGATGACTGCTTAATCCCAGAGAAAGCCCCAGGCCTCTAAAATGTTAATCAATGGCTCAGTCCAATCCCACACCCACTCCTCTCCTCTCTGCTCTGCACACACAGACAGGGAAAAACAGCAGGGCAGAGTTACACTTGACTGTGATTCAAATGCAGAACTCTCACCAGTGCACTGGTTAGTATTACAATGATGGCAAGCAAATATTTCAAACATCTAGATGAAGGCTCTCTGACTTTAAGAATATTGCATTACTAGAACGCTCCACAGCAAAAACAAATCAAGCTAAACCTCTTGGAGCATTGTTTTAGAGGAACTCTCTGAAAAATTGCAAGTGGCTGTAATTTAATTTGATTTTGTTGATTTTGTTGATCTGCATTTCTTTTTTTGATTATATGAGCTTACTTTCCCTGTTGTACATAGTTTCCTTTTGATCTTCGACTTTTTTCCACTCAATAAAAATTGTTGATCACAAAAAATCATCTAGATGAATGTACCTGTTATGTGGTCATCCAAAAGGATTCTTCGGTTCAGTTCAGCTATGGTGATGACGCCGCACGATGGCAGCCTGATACAGGCCTCCTACTGTTGTTTTCACCCTTTCCACTTTCTTTCACCTTTCTTTTCACCTTTTGTGACTGGCAATTCACTGGTCTCTGTTACTTTTTGTTTTTTGTTTTTAGTGAGTCTGTAACAGTTTGGAAAGTTAAGATTAGATTAGCATTTTTACAGAGCGCTTCTATTCAAATAATGTGCTCCGACCGATCTGTTTGCCTACAAGATGAAGCTCTAGCTCCACCGGGTGCCTCTGTCTGTGGAGCTGCGGCGTCTTCTATTGCTGTGTGTGGCAGAGATGGAGTGGAGAAAACCTGGAGCCGAGGCTGTGAAGGTGATGGTGAGATGTGGAGGAGCGGTGTAGAGGATCGTTCACCCATGGCTCGGGTGCCTGCAGAGGGCTTCCGCTGGCCAGGTGTGGAGGAAGGTGGCCCTGCTAACCGATTGTTTTGGCTGTGTGGTGATCCCCATTCAAACATGGGTGGGCTAAGTGATGCCATCTCTATAACCACCTTGGCTGAAGATGATTGTCTATCCCATTCACGCCACTCTTCCGCTTCCACTTCCACTTTAAAGCAGCCACGATCTCTGGAAGGTGCTGGATACAAACTGACTAACCACGTCTGAGTCTGTAGGCTACATGGCTCCTGATCCCATATGGACTAATGCTCATTTATTTGCTTTTGCTGTATCTTTCTTTCTCTTTTATTGAGCTAATACTCACTACATGTCTTACATTAGTATTTTAATGTATGTGACAAATACACTCCTTCACCCTTGATCCTTGACAATGCATTAGGACGCAGTCCCATAACATATGCAACATGAGGCAGCCATGGTCCCCAGGCGCAGCTTCAGCAGGCAGGCCAACTGCTCTGGGCTAGTGTGCACTACACTGTGTGCTCTGTGTACGTTTCATTAATTCACAATTGGGTTAAATGCAGAGACCTTTTTATTCGTTGTTATGCTATGCTATGTGCTATAATACAATGCAGGAGAGGGCCTGTGAGGTAAGTAAGGGGTGGTGGTGGCATAGCGGAGGAACCTGGTTAGCATGCTAGTAGCCTGGAAATTATGCGTTTGAAACCCAGCTGCCACCCTTAACCCTAAGTTGCCCTAGGGGAGACTGGCTCTGAAGTAATTGATTGAAGTTGACAAATACAAGCAGCATGTAACAGAGTCTGCTAAAAGCACAATGGTAAATTAAGGGATGTCTGTGAAGACTCTCATTTATCCAGGTCATGGTAGTCAAAAGTTGTATGTAACGGCATGTCTTTTGGAGCTTGAAGATGTTTCACCTTTCATCCAAAAGGATTTTTCAGTTCTGAGGTGATGGTAGAGAACCTCTGGACCACTAGGTGGAGCTGTGATCTCCAGACTACTACCCTCATCATGTGAGAATGGGTGACATGAGTAACCCATTAGCACAATTAGCATAAGTCAATGCATGAATCGGAGTGAGTCATTATGATCCCAGGGCCCAGAGAGTGAAGTTAAAGTAAGGGATGATGTTCTGTGAAGTGGTCATTTTTGTTCAATATGTATTCTATTTCCTTTTCTTGTTTTCTTGCTATTTACTTCAGTGTGATGTGGAGCAGAGGAGATAACTGATCTGCCTGCCATGCTGTAGTGGGCTTAGCAAGCAATCACTTAGCTTCCCAGGAGCAGACAGAGACCTCAAGATTACGGTCAGATGGCGGTCAAAGGAAGAGGGATGGTATGTGTGTGTGTTTTGTGTGTGTTGGGGTGGGGGTGGGGGTAGGGTCTAGTACCCTCCAGAGACAGACAGCAGCATCCTTCCTTGATTCAACTGCCAGAACTGCTTAGGTAAGGCACGATGCTGATAGTTTACTGCACACACGTGCACGTATGTGCGTACACACACGCACGCACGCACGCACGCACGCACGCACACACACACACACACACACACATTCTTTCTCATTGATGTTCATTTCACAGCTGAGTGCAGAGACCTACTTTTACTTGCCATTCAGGCTCTCTTGCTCTAACACACACACACGCACACACACACGGACACGTAATATATTAAGGTAACATATTAAGGTTCATCTGACCTCATCACTTACTCTCTTGCTAGTGAATGACACATACACACACGCACACACACACAGACACCAGAAACTCGTCACGCTGTTCACACCTGCATCATACAACACCGGCTGCTTGAAGGCGCCTTGGAGTCTGTCAGCATTTGGTATATTACAGCTGCACACACACATCTGTGACCACTGGCAGCACCACCTGCCCCCTACTCTCCCCCACCCCAACCATCCTATGGTACCCATACCGCACGTCTGTGATCAACAAGACAGCCCAGCACTGTGACAAAGGGGATGTGTGTATGTGTGTGTGTGTGTGTGTGTGTCAGCTCTATAACAGAATAGGCTGAAGATGAGGTCTATTTGGCGTGTGTGTAAGTGTAAGTGTGCATTTTTAAAGTCAATCATCCCAGCAGTGGAAAAGATAGGAGACTCAAGACCCATGAATGAATAAAACCCACATGCACACACGCGCACACACACACACGCGCACACACACACACACACACACACACACACACACACACACACACACACACACACACACACACACACACACACACACACACACAAAACAGTGCCATTTTAGTTTTGATGTTATCTTTTGAAATCTGGTAATAATTAATTCAACACAAGAGCAAAATCAAACCCAAATGATTTAGAGGAGGGTAAGGAGGCTTTCAGAAGCATTCAGATGTGTGAGGCTGTGTCTTCATCTGTGGCTAAGCCTGACACACACACACACACACACACACACACACACAAAACAGCCAGGGCCACTTTGGATTTGTTGTTGTATTTTTACATCTGGTGATAATTAATTCAACACAAGAGCAAAATCAAACCCAAATGATTTAGAGCAGGTTAAGGAGGCTTTCAGAAACATTCAAATGTGTGAGGCTGTGTCTTCATTTGCGGCCAAGCCTGTCTTGCCCCCTGGGCAAGTCTTCACTTCTCCCTCTAAACATTGCCAAAGATGCTGTGGAGGTTGTTTGTGCATTTAAGAGATAGAGACAGAAAAAAAGAGAGAGAAAGAGGGAGTGAGTATATGTGTGTGTGTTCTCAAAGGCCTCTGAGACAGTTGTCTTGTCTAATCTTGGTCTGACTGAGCCAAGGGCTAGAGGGTTTGGTGTCTGTCACCCACACACACACACACACACATACACACACACACACAACAAACAGGGTTAGGAAACTGGTACAGATTTCTCATGTGAGACCTTGCAAGGGGTAGTGAGTGAGTCAGTCATGGAGAGAAAGAGAGCGAAATGAACACAGAGCGAGGGATGGAGAGAAAGAGTGGAGGGGAGGAGAAGAGAGAGGGAATACAAAGACAGAGAACCTGAATTAGTATTGCGAAGGAAGGGAGTGAGAGTCAAACACAATCACTCTTCAGAGTCGTGAATCTATGTAATTGACTATCACAGCACTTGTGCTTTATCGGTAAGATTCAATTTAGCTGATTTAAGGGGAAAAAAGACAAGTGTGTGTGTGTGTGTGTGGCAACTGATGAGAGGTGACTCAGAGCAAGCAATCGCTATGGTGATGCAGCTGAATCTGCACCCCAGATGAAACAAGTTGGAGTGGAACCCACTGCCATGAAACTGCAGATTAATATTGTTATATATATTATGGTTTTATATATATATATATATATATATATATATATATATATATATATGAATTACGGTTATATGCCAACCGGGGTTCCTCAACAGATTACAGAGTTCTACAAGGTACGGTCACTGGTTAAACTGGGTAACTTTGAGAGTAACCACTGACCTGTACAAGAACACTGTAATCTGTAGAACACTAAACTGTAAAAGAACACTGCACTGAGCATCTGTTGTTTCTGAAATGATGTGTTGTTTTAAGATCAGTTACATTTATGCATTTAGCAGACGCTTTTATCCAAAGTGACTTACATTTGTCAACTATCAACTACATCAGGACCAGTCTCCCCTAGAGCAACTTGGGGTTAAGTGCCTAGCTCAAGGGCACAATGGTGGTAGCTGGGACCCACAATTTCCAGGCTACTAGCATGCTAGCCAGGCTCGTTAACCACTAAGCCACCACCGATCAGAAGTTTCTCCTAAAGTAACCCGGGTTTTCAGGTAACCTCACTGTGTAGTACAGTAAGGAACATGACATCATGGCCCAATGAGAGAAGTGACCCATATACACCAAGAACTACAGTGTAACTAACTAACAGTGTAACTACAGTGTATAGCAATATGACTGTCCAAAGTGACCAATAAAAAGGATGGTTTCCTCTTACTGATGAAGGTGATGGACAGAAATTTGGGCTCTGAATGGCTGTGATCTTATCATTCGCTTAAAAATGCTCTGAAAGTGATCCTTAAAAGATAATGGTTTTCATTTAGGCATAGTATGCGGTGTGGACACTGGGTCTGCTGTAGTTATATGAACAATGCTAACAAGATGGAGCTCAGACATGGGGGGGCACATGCAAGGCAAATGCAATTGGAAATGCGCACACACACACACACACACACACACACACACACACACACACACACACACACACACAAAGATGTGCTTTTTAGCGGGTCCTCTTTTTGTTCTACTTTCTCGCACACACACATACACATAAATTCTCCATCACTTGGCCTTCATACAGGTGCGGGTGCGCACACACACACACACACACACACACACACACAGAGAGACAATAACAACACACGTCAGGCTTTGTGTGGGATAAATGATTAAAAAATGATTGAATGTTTGACCTCCAATCTCTCCACTCATCTTTGCTCATCTTTCAAATCATCATCTCTATTCTCCATGATGGGCAATTCACAGCCCTTATCTAACACACAGGTTCGAAAGGAACTCTGTCATAAAGGATGCACTTTCTTTCTCTCTTTCTCTCTGTCTCTCTCTGTGTGTGTGTGCGTGTGCGTGTGTGTGTGTGTGTGTGCGTGAGCAACATCAACATAGTCCACTTGGCTATTCTTTGTGCTGATTGCTATGAACCGTATGACAGTTCCTGTTATGTGTGCCTGAGAGTGCTTGTATGTGTGGAGTGTGTGTGTGTGTGTGTCTTATTGCTGACACTAGCAGTGATGTCATCTGAGATGGCACACTTGGCAACCTTTGGCCTATAGGGTTGCATCCTGTCATTTCTCTAAACTCCCAGTGCTTTCAAACAACTCATACGCAGATTGAAGATGTGCGTGTGGTCTGTGGACTAAACACATACATATAAAAAGAGTGGGTTTAAAGATCTCTTGCTCTCAGTCACCAACTCAAGAGACGTGTGTTTGTGTGTTTGGTCTTGACTTATCATTGTGCGTCTATGTAGGCTAATGGAATCTTTATTCCAATTCCTTTATTCCTATTAAACTGTTCCAGTTTAATACACCATTTAGAACTTTGTTTCATATCTTATTTTGCTGAACTCTTCTGAGAGTTGGTTATTTTAATACTTTATTACTATTTATTGTTATTTTAATACTTGGTTATTTTTAATATGTGGCTGATTCTCATTTTGAAGATTTTACAGAAGTGTGAGTGTGAGTGTGGCCTGTATGTGTTTCAGGAATTCATGGAATGGCATGGACACCGCCTATGCATATCTCTTTCTCTCTCTCTCCCTCCCGTCCCTCTCTCTCTCTCCCTCTGCTCTCTTTCATATTCTCCATTTTTCTCTCTCTCCAGTCCCTCTCTCTCTTTCTCTCTCTCCCTCTATAAGAGGGCACATTTCATATTCTCCATTTTTCTCTCTCTCCAGTCCCTCTCTCTCTTTCTCTCTCTCCCTCTCTAAGAGAGCACATTTCATATTCTCCATTTTTCTCTCTCTCCAGTCCCTCTCTCTCTTTCTCTCTCTCCCTCTCTAAGAGAGCACATTTCATATTCTTCATCTTTTTGCTCCTCCCTTCTCATAACTGGCGAAGTGAAAACTTTGCTCTACCTTTGCTCTCCCTCTCTGAGTTCTGCATATTGGACACGGACGGGCCTCATTTACATAAGCATGTTTGGATGCTTCCCGCTGACTCTAATATATCTGACAGGCTACTGGCTGTGCTGTGTGTGTGTTTGTGTGTGTGTTCTTTGAAATCCAACTACACGTCCTCCAGCTAGCATGAATGATTGACAATGATGACAGCCAACATTTTCCTCCTAAAACACACACACACACAGACACACACACACACACACACACACACACACACACACACACAGACAAGCGTCATGCCCACATTTAGTGCCTTTGTCTCTCATGCATCACATACCCATATTCACACACGCACACACACACACACACACAGAGCTCATCAGCACTACTTCCTACTGCTTGCACTTCTTCTTGACCTCAACTTGACCTTAATCCCGCCTGTCCAAGTTCGAGATTGGCTGACATGATTGACTGGCGTGTCCCGCACACCAGTCCACCCCGGAGAGGATATATGGGTGAACGTAGGCCCAGTGCTGTTGAGTTATGGGTAAGAAGGTTAGACTAGCAGACGCAGGGAAACGTCTTCCTTTGGAGAACATTTCACTAGTGACAGACCATGCAAACACAAATCATGCAGGGGAAAGTCGCATTGACTGTGTGTGAGTGTGTGTGTGTGTGTGACAGAAATGTACATGTGTGTACAGGCTTGAAACATCTCTAGTGTTTGTGTTTTCCATTACATGCTTCAGCAGACATGCCACAAGGATGTTAAGCATGTCTAGACACATGTAAAGGGCAAGACTCACACAACTTACGACTTCAGAAAAGCATCACAAAAGCAGAAAGGCTAGCAACACAACAGAGCACAAGCTAAGAGACTATAGATACGTCATACAGCTGCACACTGTTGAGGAACCTGTGCAAGCTTAGAGACTGTTTCAAGACAGTTTGATTATGAGTGATATAGCTTTTGTTTCAACATTCTATATGGTTTGTTTTTGTTTTAATATTTATTTACTATATTTAATATGGATGACAGTTTATTTGAAGGCGTCTACATAAGAGTGACATGAGCCTGTAATAAACATGACATGACATATCACAAACATTAATGACAGTGCTTCTTAATGTTAATAACAGTTGTCAGTAGGTGTCATTCAGTTTTTCGTAATGTAAAGCTGACACTGGGGTGCAGACATTACAAAAACCAAATGACATTTAATGACAACTGTCATAAACATGAATTAAGTGTCATTAATGTTCATGATGCGTGTCATGCCATGTTAATGACAGGATCATGTAACTCTTATGTAGACCCCTTCAAATAAAGTGTTACCTTAATGAGTTATATGTGTAGCAGAAATAGTCTGGGAAGAAAATATGTTTTTTGTTTTTACCGTTGAAACAGTCTATACTGAATACAATATTTATTTTATGGCTGGCATACTGTGTGCATATTTGGTTTGGAAACTGCCCCTCAATGTCTACTTTAAAAACCCTTTGCAGTCTTCTCTCCTGCTGTTGCTGTACAGCAGTAAAGGAAATTAGCACCCAGACATGGGTCAAATGCTGCAAAAATATTTTTTAAAAGTCTAAATTACTAAGATACTAAACTAAATTACTAAGATAAACAATAAATAAACAATTGCTATTGAGTGGTGGTGTATTAAAACATTTAGCAAATCTTGGCTGGTAGACTCCACACATTTAATAAAAATCATCATCATCATCATCATCATCATCATCATCATCATAATCATCTCTGAACATGCTGTTCAGAAGTGCAGTGAGGTTTGGGTGGAGTTGAGAGAGGTGGGAGGTGGGGGAAGGTTTGGGTAGAGTTGGAGGTGGGGAAGGTGGTTGGGGGGGTTGAGAGAGATGGGGGGTGGAGGAAGGTTTTTTTTGGGGGGGGGGGGGTGAGAGAGATGGAGGGTGGAGGAAGGTTTGGGTGGAGGTGGGAGAGGTGGAGGGTGGAGGATGGAGAGGGGCTGAAAGGGGCTGGGCTATGCTGCCTCTGCATGTGGTAAGAAGAGGGCAGAGTACTTTCCTCAGCCAGTGTCAGCTGCACTCCTATCTCGCCTCATTGAGTGCACAATCAATACAATCAGCACAGCCAGGACAATTGGTGGCGAGGACACAAATAACCACAAGTGAGTCAGTGATTGTAGGAGTGTGTGTGTGTGTGTGTGTGCTACCATTTCATCCTCTAATTCAGGGTGAGTATAAGGCTGTGTGTGTATGTGTGTGTGTGTGTGTGTGTGTGTGTGTGTGTGTGCGTGCAAGAAAGAGAAAGAAAAAGAGAGAGAGAGAGAGAGAGAGAGAGAGAAAGTGTGTGTGTGTGTGTGTGTGTGTGTGTATGTATGTATGTATGTATGTATGTATGTATGGGGGGCAGGTCTGACTGCTAATCTATGGCAGACATGCAATAGAACTAACAATGTCCAACTCTTCTTAACCCTCCCTACCCACAGGTGCACACACACACACACACACACACACACACACACAAATACAGACTTCATCTATTAACCCATGGTGGGTTTGTCAAATGGAGATGAGGTCAGACTCATCTTTCCTCCAGCAGAAAGAAAATGGCTTCCAAAGTACCGCTTCCCCTTTTGTGGAGAGGGATGAAAACTCTGAGAACAGCATCTGTTGGATTTGAACAGAGAGGCTTTCAAACACCTGAAACCTCCTTAACATCGATCACTCAACATCTCCACTTGTGCTTAGCAGTGCTCACCAGGACGGCAATTATAGTTAGGCTGATACGCTCTCGTCGTCAAGGCAGAGATGCCAGTCGCCACTGCAGCAGCATGTGAATGTACTCACAGCTCTTGTTATAGGAGTGAGTGTGTGTGTGTGTGTGTGTGGGGGGGGGGGGGTGGTCACTACCCAGAGATGGGTAGAACTCACACAACTTTTAACTCCTGTGTATGCAACAGATTGACAACAAAACATTAAAATTCACTGTGCAATGCAGTCGACTAAAAAGAACTGCCATCATTGGTGCAGAATACACAGACACACACACACACACACACGCAGACAAACACAGTGTACTGGTTTCCATGGCATAGTGAGGGCCGCAGTGTGAGAACCAGATTTCCAACGCATCCATCATTAAGTCAACAGTGCGGCGGACTTCAAACATTCACAGATCATCTATGATTCATAGAGACATGGCTTCGCATAAATCAGTCATCAGCTTAGGAATGATTGCTTAACGAGCGCCACAGTCGGTCTCCTTCCCTCCTTCCCTCCCTCCCTCGCTCGCTCTCTCTCTCTCTCTCTCTCTCTCTGACTCCATCTCAGAAATAAATGGAATATCACTCAAACTGCAGGTAAACTATCACCTCTAAACACTGTGTCCTGCTGATGGACAGTCTCATTGATTCACCTTTCATTCAGCCTCAAGTTACTGGAATGTAATATAGAGCTGCTGTCGATAATATCAACCTTTTCTTTGACTCTCATGATCTGATGCTTGTGGCAGTGGATTGAAGCGAAATTCATCATCCTCTCACGGGGGTATGTGGTATCCCACAATCCCTTCGCTGCAGAGCTGCACCTAAACTGGGTGTGTACCTCTCAAAAAGAGTCAAGTGATTTTATTGACTCCGATGATGGTCTACAATTTCAACCTATTCCATGCATCATATATGGCTTAATGGAGGACACCACAATATAAAACAATTACATGTAGATGTGTATGACTCATGTGTTCGTGTTTGTGTGTGTGTGTGTGTGTGCGCGTGCATTCTTGCTGACTACAAATTCTGTCTATCATGAAGCATCCATACTGTCCAAATCTTTTCCCCCTTCCTGAGTGCAGAGAGTATTCACAGCTCTGAGAAGCTGAGGCAAAGATCAGCATTCCCCCCCTTCCCCACTCCAACATCAAGAGATGGCATGTGTAAATGTGTCAAAGTCAGTCTGTGTGTGTGTGTGTGTGTGTGTGTGTGTGTGTGTGCGCATGCGCGCTCCTAGCCGCTCTCAGTAGGCTATATGCATGTGGTGCTCTACTGTATATGTGAGGACCTGACACCACCACCTCCAGCCTGCAGAGTTGACAGCCACTAAGCTGCCATCGCTAATCGTGTGTCAGTGTGACTGAGCGATGCAGAGGGGGAGTGGGAGAGAGTCAGAGAGAGAGAGAGAGAGAGAGAGAGAGAGATGGACGGGTGGAAGTCTTGACAGGAGCAGCTGAGGAGAGGGCCCAGAGAACCCATGACTCACCCCACTCCCAGCAGGAGCAGAGCACAGGGAGATGAGAGAAAGATAAAAATATAAGGAGAGAGAGAGAGAGAGAGAGAGGTAAAGAGAGAACTAAAGAAAAAGAGAGAGTGGATCTGTGCATGAGTGATATTATGTAGGTTACCACATCCACAGTATATGCTATATTAGCGCATTGCTAAAGTATGCTATACATGCTATAAGAAAAGCAGGAGTAAAAACCCACTACTTCTCCACAGTAAGAGAGGAGGAGAAGAGAGAGGGATGAATAGAGGGAGAGCTAAAAGGAAAACAGGAAATAAGGAAAGACATGATGGATGAGACCAGTAGCAAATGGAGAGAAGACAGATTTGACGGAGAAAGAGAAATGAAATGAGAGGAAGGAAGGAGAGAGAGAGAAGTTGGGGGTGAGAGAGAAGAGAGTAGAGACAGACTGCTCAGATCTGCATATCCTCTCCTCCTCATTCCTCCTCCTCCTCTTCCTCCTCTCTGCCTTTGATGTGTGGCTGGTGTGCCAGTCTCCTCCAAAGCCTCCATAATCCAGTTAACCAGCGCTGAGATGAGCCTCCACTACAATCAATTAGGAGCACCTCACAGCACTTCCTGTTCTTGTGCCTTTACCCCCAGCTTTAGTTAACACCCCACCACCCCCCGAAACCCCCGTCAGCCCAAAAGCACAGACTACAGACTTACATTTCTGTGCTCAAAGCACCATCTCCTGACATGTGCAAACGAAAGCCTCTCATCATCATGAACACCTGGTGCCGCATAGTTCAGTCTCAAGTCTGTTCACGATGCCATGCAGATTACATGGTTTAATTGGACATGGTTTACTTGTCGGCAGTATTTTAAAGAACAATAAAACAAGTTGTCCTTTCAGGTTAGGTTAGGTCAGTTAATGTAATTCCAGATTCAACTGACTGTGTCCACCAGACGTTGTCCTAAGGTTGAGTCAGATGCAGCGACTGAAAAATTCTCTCCTGATCAACTGGCATGTGCAACGCTAACAACACAGGGGAGTAAACATATGTGCTTTTGTGTGCGTTTTTTCCCTGTGTGCACTAGTTGCTGGCATGCATCAGCAATAGCAACTTCAAAAGACACAAGTAAACAGCTTATGATTTATGAATACAGTGAAATAAATGCAGAGTATAACCCGCTTAGCAGAGAAAGTACTGCCAATGCAAATAGTGCTCCCACTGCATACGACTCCAACACACACACACACAGACACACAAAAAACACACACACAAAGAACAGACAGACAGACAGAAACACAGACACACACACATATACAGACAAACACACAAAAAACACACACACAAAGAACAGACAGACAGACAGAAACACAGAGACACACACAATCATGTTCTGACATGGCAATCCTGCATGCCCAATGAAGAGATCTATATCCCATTACTTGGGTGACTGGTGTAAATTGACGGACTGATTGAATCAGTCACAGCATTAATATCTAAACCTAATTTTATTTTCACTTAAATATGAGTGGGGACACACACATACTCACACACACACACACACACACACACACACAAACACACACAGATCTGACCTTCTCCGCCTGGTTAAATCTTTCTCTTGATCTTCATAAACTGCTTCATAAAAGACAAGACTCTTTCACAAGCCTTATCTTACCTGACATATGTGTGCGCTTGCACACACACACACACACACACACACACACACACACACACCTCTATTATCAGGCAGCTGGAGATGACAGAGACAGGGACTTGAAAGGCTAATCAATGGCCTGTCACAGCCACTCTAATTGGCTGGGGTAACCTTGGAGGGCAAGCTGCTCCTCTCTAATAGAGAACACAGTACAGCCTGCTGAATTAAAACATTACAGCATCATCACCGCTACAAACACACTCACACACACACACACACACACACACAGGTAGAGAACCTACATACGCACAAAGCCACACACAGCAACACACACACACACACACACACAGGTAAAGAAGCTACAAACACACAAAGCCACACACACACACACAGCAACACACACACACACACACACACACACACACACACACACACACGGGTAAAGAACCTACAAATGCACAAAGCCATACACACAAACAGCAAGACACACACACACGGGTAGAGAACCTACAAATGCACAGAGCCATAGACACACACACACACACACACACACACACACCTTGCTCCCAGGAGAGCAATCTGTCAAACTGGAGTTTAAGCTTGTGAGTAGCATAGCCCATAGTGACAACACTGCTACATCCCAACAACCTTCAGGACGCAGAGTCCCTCCTCCACTCTGCCTCTCTCAAACAGTATTGATTAAGGGCTACGTACAGCGTAACCATGATATATGAGTGAATATATGCTGCCATTCACCAAGCACTGCCAGAGCCAAGGTCACAAGATCAAAACCCACAGGTATTCTGGAGCATTCCGCTGTGTTTTTATATCTTTTATGTTAGAGAGGATCACAAGTCAAAGAAACTGATAAGACCATGTTAAAAAAGGGTGTGTTATCAAGAGTCAACAATCTAAAACTCTCTGTCAATCTTCTATCATAACCAACTCCAGTAGCCGGCTATTGCTGTCAATACCAGCATTGAGCGTCTACAACACACACACACATAGGCAGAAATATTAACACAGTTCTTACCTGAGTGTTCAAGCCAGGTCAGCACATAGAGGGAGGAGAGAGAGAGAGACAGAGAGACAGAGAGAGAAAGAGATGGAGAAAAGGAGACAAAGGGAGGAGACATAAAAGAGAGATTAGTTATCAAAATCAAAATCATTACCTTTTCTTCAGAATAATTAGATCGACAGAAGGAATATATACATATGGCCACAGCACACATGAAAATTCATGTCATCAAGAGCTATGCCATATGATTAGACTATAAGACTATATGATGGCTGTCTGCACCCTGAATCCAAGACATTATATGGAAGGCATTATATGGTAATCATCTCATATGGCACAGCAATAACAATCTATCTCTTTCCACTTGCCTGATATGGGCTTGGAAATTATGAACAGTAATACTGTTACACTGAACACTAATGCATATGGAAACCATTCACAATTTCTAGTCACAATTATGACTGCACAGATAATGCATTATTGATGCGATTCAACTTATGAAATATCTGGAGTCAGATGACTGCATAGTGAAATAGTGTACATCAGCATCAACAACATCAAACACTTAGATGCTGAAGAGCTGGCATGTATCCAAAAGGTTTAGATGAAAGACACTAAATACTATGGTAGAAATAAATATATAATATATAATAAAATAAATAATAATATTTTACTAATGTAAAAATACCTAGCAACATCAATAATTCAAGCTCACATTAGTAAGCACATTCATAGCTACACAAAGTGTGTGTGTCTAATGTACAATGGTCACTCTATCCGCTCTTTACATTTACATTTATGCATTTAGCAGACACTTTTATCCAAATTTGTCTATCAATCTACTTCTATAATCTGCAATCAATTACATCAGGCCAAATCTCCCCTAGAGCAATTTAGGACTAAGTGCCTTGCTCAAGAGCACAACAGTGGCAGCCAGGATTCGAACCAACAATTTTCAGGCTACTTGCATGCTAGCCAGGTTCCTTAACCACTACACCACCACCGCACATCAATCAGGTTGTGTTGCAAAGGATCTTCTTCCTCATGAACTACTTGTATGTGCAAACGCACACACACACACACACACACACACCATTCTAAAGTTGCGCTAAAGCGTGTGCTAAATATTCATTCCATTACTGATGCATGCAAATGTATGTGTGTGTGTGTGTGTGTGTGTGTGTATGTGATGACGTCAGTCTTCAGAACACACCAAGCAGACATCTCCTCAGAGAACATGGCCCCTGACAGAACTCCACTTCAGATTGCCAAGACCCACAGCAGACTGATGCAACAAGACAGCAGGAATTATGGGTAAAAAAAAAAAAAAACACTCCTCTTGAACTCTAAAATTGGTAAGAAGGGCCCATGAAAGACTGATGAAAGATGAAAAGTGAGCAATAGATGAAAAAAGAGTGTGGGAGTGGGAGTGTGTGTGTGTGTGTGTGAGAGAGAGAGAGAGAGAGAGAGAAAGCAAGAGAGCCCAAGAAAGAGTCATGCTATCTTAAAATGATAGCATCCTGAACCTTATTTCCTCAAGTCTTTGTAACTCGCCATCATCTTAGAAGCAGCAATTGTTTTGGCATAAAGGCTTTTACTCTGAAAGCTTAGAGGAAGGAAACACTCTAGATGAGAATGAACTTGCACTGCACTCGCTGCGCTGCCCCACATAGGCCTGGTGGAAAAAAAAAAATGGTGAGTCAGTACCGGACAGATTAACTGGACGACTTCTGTTGTTGTTGAAGCGTCACATTGGGCCAGGCCTCTGGCGCCCAGGAAGTCTACTGGGAGCGTCCCTAAATACCAAAATCGATCGGATAAACTTCAAACGGACTAAAAAAGACGTTTTTGTTGACTGGCACACGCTTTGACTGACAGCGCAATTAAAGAACTGTGAGTGATTGTCCATTCGAGACCTAAGGAAATGGACATTGTTTGGCTTAAAGTGGGGACATTTCGTGTTCAAAAGAAAGGATGAAAGGATTTTTCAGATCACATTTTAGATAACAAACACACACACACACACACACACACAAGTCATGTTACAGATTAAAGCATACATACATGCAGATATGTTCTAACCACAAATGCATGCACACAATCACACTGCGTGCACACGCGCATGCACACACACACACATACATCAGACACACATATCTCTCTCTCTCTCACTCACTCACACACACACACACACACACACACACACACACACACACACACACACACACACACACACACACACACACACACACACACACACACAGCTCCAGTCACTCTGCTGTCACTTCAGATATCTCCCACTGCCATTTCTTCCCATGGGCCCTATGCTGTGGGAAACCTCGGGGATAAATAATGAATTGAACATGGAAGGTGTAGAGCCCCTCCTTTTCTCTACACCATCTACTCCATCACACACACACACATCCACACACACTTTCTCTCTCTTCCTCTCTTTTATCTCTCCCACTGACACACAGTCACTTAAACCCAGACAGACACACACACACACACCACACCAGTCCTCATACACCAAACTGTAGAAACACACACACACACACACACGCCATATCTTCATCTATATCTTAAAAAACTGAGCTAAAGTGGGCATGTGCTTCATGTGTGCAAATGCATGAGGGACATATTAAGTGTGATGGGGAACCAGGCAAATGGATGTGTGTGATGTATGTCTGGTGTGTGTGTGTGTGTGTGTGATGGGTGTGTGATGTATGTATGGTGTGTGATGGGTGTGTGATGGGTGTGTGATGTATGTCTGGAGTATGTGTGTGTGTGTGTGTGTGTGTGTGTGTGTGTGTAATAAGTTAAATGTGGTCCCTATGCTATACTGGTGATAAAAATAATTAAGCAGACACAGGAATGCAAATACCATAATGGAAAAAAAATCCTCTTCCTCCCTCTGGTAAATCATACCCTGACTGTGTGTGTGTGTGTGTGTGTGTGTGTGTGTATAAATGTGACTACGTACACTGTGCATTGTATATGTGCATTTCTATATATGTGTGGCAAAGTATAAGTGACATGCTGTACACACTCTATGTGTATGCGTGTATGTTTGTGTAACTGGGTACAATGTGCATGTGTGTGTGTTTCTATGTGTGTGTGCGTGTGTATTGGTTTGAAAGTGAGGGGAGATACATGATGTGCATTTCCATGTACTTGGTGTGTGTGTATGTGTGTGTGTTTAAAAGATAGAAAGTTTAAAATGCTTAAGGGTGTGTGGAGGGTGGGCCTTTACCACTGCAATGGAACAGAAACTCTCTGTATGTGTGTGTGTGTGTGTGTGTATAAATCATGGTCATTGCCGTGCAGTGTGCCCAGCCCGGGGCAGACAAGATGAATGTAAATGCCAACCAGGCTCCCGGGTCAAGTCGTGTTGGAGAGAAGGGCAGTGGCAGCCCAGCACTCAGCACTGCTGGGGAGGGCAGAAAGAACGCCTGATCACAACGCATCACTGGACTCACCTCAGAGAGAGACAGAGAGGGAGAGATGAGGTGGTGGAGATAAAGAGAGAATAAGAGAGAGAGAGGAAGAGAGAGAGAGATGAGGTGGTGGAGATAAAGAGAGAATAAGAGAGATAGAGAGAGGAAGAGAGAGGAAGAGAGAGAGAGAGAGATGAAGTGGTGGAGATAAAGAGAGAATAAGAGAGAGAGAGAGAGAGAGAGGAAACAGAGAGAGACAGAGAAAGAATAAAGGAAAGACAGTTAAAATCAAGTGAGAAAGAGAGAAGGAGAATAGAAAAGAGAAGATGGCGTGAATGTGGGAGACAGGTTAAGACAGAGGGAGGAAGAGAAGAGGGAAAAAAAAGGATGTAGGAAGAGTGTTTGTGTGAAAGACTGAGCTCAGGGAGCCATCATGGCAGCTGAGGCGAGTTAAAAGTTTGATAAAATCAGAAGTTGGAAATTGTTATTCAGCACTAAAGTAACTCTGCAGAGGCCCAGGTAAAGGTCAGCAACAGTGCCGAGCCAAAATGAATGTCACAAGGTGAACTTCACCAATCAGCTGCTGGAGAAAGGATTGAATATAGATTCATGAAATTGTCTGCATCATCCACACATCCATACATACACACACACACACACACACACACACACACACACACACACACACATCAATATACCAGAGCCTAGAACAAAACTGTTAATCACACACCATGCACGACAACTTATGACAATAAAAATGAATACAAACACCATCAGCAGTATAAGCCATTCATTTTATGATGCCATAAAAGTAAAAGGCTGACTGTGGCAGCTGCCAAACGTGTTGGTAGAGCTTAACAAGCTTCTTTCTTCATGTGCTGCAGCAAAGAGAGAGGCTTGAGAGTGTGTGTGTGTGTGTGTGTCTGTGTGTGTGTGTGTGGGGGGGGGGGGGGCTCAGGGACTGAGACTAAGCCACAGGTGAGAAAGCCCAGACTCTACGAGGAAAGGGAGCTATGCGGGAACCCAATCTGATTTTCGGCTCCCTCCCAGAGCGTGAGAGGTTCATAAAGGGGTGCGGCCAGCCTCGGGAAGAGTGCCAGTTTACTGATGCCAACCACTGGGATTTGAAACGGGGGGGGGGGACTGCTAGCAGAGCCTGCTTATGCGACCACTGCTGCTGCTGATGCCAGAACAGGGGTACACTTACACATACTAATCCCCTCCTAGTACAGAGAGTGCCACTGGGTGAGCACTAGCCTAGTAATGCTAAGCAATGCTAACCTAAGCTAGGGATTGGCTCTAGCAGAGGCTGCTGCTGCTGCTACTACTACTGTTGAGGAGGGAACAGATTGTCCACTCTCACTCTCTCATTTCTATTGGGCGTGGTGGAGCAGAGGTTACGTCGCTCGACTGTCAATCGGGTGAACCGGGTTTTGATTCCTGAACTCCATGTTGTGTGTACCATGTTGCTTTGGAACAAAGTGTCTGTTAAATACCAGTCAACTTGACTAGATTGTCTGCATAGGTTTGGCTGCCTCTGGCTGGCTGTGTGGCAGTGGTTGGCCAAGGTTGTGTCTTAAAAGAATTAGCTGCACTCCAGGGAGGAATGAGGCCCTGCTGTTGCATGCTGGGAAGTCAGGCACTGATGCTCTGGGAACCATACAGCAGCTTGAACCACAGCAGGCAGAGAAACCCTTGCAGGGAGTAGAGGTAGCGACCCCATTACAAGGTATCCGCAAGGTCATTGCCAGTGTGTGTGCGTACGCGTGTGTGTGTGTGTGTGTGTGTGTGTGTGTGTGTGGAGGGGCATGTGTGTGGAGGGGGTAAGGATAGAGATCAGTATTTCTTGCCTGATAACAAGCATGAGCTCAGATGAAAGCAGGGGTGAGACAGGGGAGAAGTGAATATGTGCGTGTATGTGTGTGTGTGTGTGTGAGAGTGTGTGTAAGTGTGTGAATGTGTGATAGTGAAGCACCGCTTTACTGTAGTGACCTTGATGAGCATCATAAAGCACAAAGAACAGGTCAGCACAATGGAGCTGAGTGACTCCGTCTCAGTGTAAGAGTGTCTGCTTGGGGATGTGGACAGAGAGAGAGAGAGAGAGAGCATGTGTGCAAGGTTAGTAGAGGTCAAATAACCAATGTGACCCCTTCACACCTACACTCTCCACACACACATGCATGCGCACGCACACACGCGCATGGACACGCACACACACACAAAGCCAGAGAAGATAAGGAAGTGGCCAGTCTGGGAAAGCACCAAACAAAATCCCTCTTCTGACACCCAGATCATTTCTTCTTAATAAAATACATTTATAATTTCTTCTTAATAAAATACACTTCTCTCCATGCAGTAAAAGTCCTGCTAACCTCTAGCTTGTGGTTTTGTGGGGTCAGTGGAAAAGATTTCACGAGTGGGTGTAAGTGTGTCCCTCTCGCTCTGTGTGTGTGTGTGTGTGTGTGTGTGTGTGTGTGTGTGTGTGTGTGTGTCTGTATGTCTGTATCTGTGTGCATGAATGTGTGTGTTTGTTGTTCTGTGCCTTTGTTTGTGTGTATGTGTGTGCATGCGTGTGTGTTTGGGTGTGTGTGTGTGTGTGTGTGTGTGTGTGTGTGTGTCTGAGTGTGATATGGCCTCAGATTCGGTTGACATGCTCTGATGCGTGCATTCTTATTGTTTGCCCAACGGCCATTATGGGAGTGGGGTTGACACTGCATGGTGGCGCAGACAGAGAGAGAGAGAAAGAGAGGGAGAGAGAGGGAGAGAAAGAGAGAGTAGACCAAGGGGAAACAAATAACAGGCAAACAAATACCAACAAACACAAACAATAGGACAGGCATGGGGAGAGAAAGTCAGGGGGCGAAACAGAAATCACACACACACACACACACACACACACACACACACACACACAAACACCATTTTTATAATACGTGAGACCAGGATAGAGTGAGAGATGGGGAAAGGGAGGGAGAGAAAGAGACAGAGAGAGACAGAGATAGAGGGGTGGGGGGGGGGGGTGAAGACAAGGCCTACAGGGGTGTCTCTGCTGCTATCATTAAAATAAAGATACATTACCATGACAAATCTCCCCCGGCCAAAACACTGCAATGTAGCCACCTTCTTTTTCATTAAAAATAAATGATTTGTGTGTGTGTGTACGATGCCATGAGTGGCCTGCAACAGTCACACTTATCTGGCAGTGACAAGTGTGTAGATATGATTATCCAGCTCGACTGCCCAAACACAGGATAAACTTAACACACACACAGAGATACAACTCTCAACCCTAATGTCCTCTGACAGTGAGTGTCAGTAGAAGAGCGCTGGGTCCATCTTTGCACCTGTCCACAGAGCCTGAGGCTGAGGCCATGCTGTTCCTGAGCCCGCACGCTAACAGTGCTACTGGAGCCACTGTGCTTACACCAGCTAGCAGATAAACTTCCTCAATGTCAAACAGCCTCACTCATCTTGGCCGTGTTTCCCAAAACTATAGTTGCTGATCTGCTCACACACAGAGATATAGACACACTCAGATAATCTCAGCTGCCAACTGAGTTAGCGACTTAGCGATTGCCCATAGCCAACCAGTTAAGGTGCTAACTGGTTAGCAACTATAGTTTTGGGAAACACACCCAGCAACAGTGTAAAAAAGGAGACGGTTCTGGCAAATTTTGATGAGAAGGAAGAAAATAAACAAATAAAGTTCACAGTCATTTAAAAACAAAGATGCTAAATCTTTGTGCCAAGCACTGGGAATATGTTGGATATGGAAAAAGACATGAAGGTGGAAATGCAAATGAAAATAAAAAAAAACACACACACAAAGGATTGGAAAATATTGAGAAACAGAGAGATAAAGCATTTCTCCCCACAACTACATTGTGTGGGGTTGGATGGTGGTTATATCAATGGATTTCTACTGGAAAGATGAAACACAAATGCCTCCCATACTGCAGTGGAGGGATACAGAAAGTGCAGTACGAAAGGGCTCATCTCAGTGGGGTTATGAAGACGTTTTACACAATATAACCGGTCTAATGCAATTTCTACCACGCCACCATTGCTGATATGGGATAATATGCTATTTCCAAGGAAATACATCTAAAGGTAGGTGTGTGTGTGTTAAGAGAGAGAGAGTGAGAGAGAGAGTAATAGTGAATTGAGAAACTGAAGGGACACAAGAGCAATGGGAAAAGTAACATAAACGTTTGTGTGTGTGTGTGTGTGTGTGTGTGTGTGTGTGTGTGTGTGTGTGTGACATGCATGGTGAGGATACCCTTGGAGTGTTGGCTGCAAAAAGGTAAGGCATCCAATCCTGTACCAGGGTCACACACATCAATAGACTGTTCCCTACATTAAGCATCTCTCCCACTCTCTTTCTCTCACACACACACACACACACACACACACACAGCAATGTAGGGCGTAATGTTGTACTATGGGCGTTCTGAGAGTTGGGTGTATTTTCCCCCCACACTGAAGTGGTGAGACGAAGTAAAAGGTCATACAGTGTACCAGTCGAGGTGACTGTTTCCTAACCCCACTGCATAATAATACCATCATAGCACCACAAGACACATTTCTTCACACAAAGAAGGATGATTCTCATTGTCATGACACATGCACAAACAAAACATGAACCAGAGAGCACACACACACACACACACACAAACGATATGTGTGTATTTGTCATTATGCTTACACACAGACATGTGGTTAGCACTCAGCTGTTCTGTACGAGCGTTCACACTCACTCTGCAGTGTTAGCGTCTCAAGTAAACCATTAGTCAGCCTCCATTTGGGCTGCACCAGCTGACTCAGTGATTAGAAGAATCTCACATGCTAACAGCATCCCTTCCACATGTCAGTTGTGTAGGAGAAACAGCCATAGCTGTGATGATGCCAATTACAAACTACACACCTCCATGGTGGTACATGCCATGTTGTCATGTAGGCCACTGTCATCTCCACACCTTCATGGTGGTACATGCCATGTTGTCATGTTGGTCCATGTCGTTGTTAGCTCTTTTCATAATTATCTAAGCTCTCTGTGGTGACATGGAAATCTCAAGCTCTCAGTTCCATGTATGTGTGTGTGTGTGTGTGTGTATGTGTGTGTGTGTGTGTGTGTGTATGTGTCTTTGTGTGTGTTGTGATTTGTGCCCAAGTCAGTGTGCATCTGTGTGGGTGTGTTTATGCAAAATCTGCCCCAATTCAGCACAAGCTCCCCCACCCATCTACAAATGCCAGCCTGCATGTTTTTGGAGTTGGGCACACACACACACACACACACACACACACACACACACACACCCTTTGCAAGGGGCTTTTGTGTTAGGACTGATTACCAAGTCCTCCTGTCATTTCCATTCCAAAGGAACACAGGCAGAGGACATGCTCAGAACCAACACCAGTCACAATGCATCACATGTACAGCATGTGAGGCTCTGCGCAGCAGTAAATAAGGATGTGAGATTCTGTACATCCACATCTGACCACACAATAAAATATACACACTGTGGTGAGGGTGCCCCCTGTGGTCAGGGAGGACAAATAGCAACCCAAATACAGAATTTTAACAGAATATTCTCAGCTCTCCCAAAGGGATGGAAGACAAAGAGAGACCTGCCTTATCTGCAGGTGTACACTGTATCTGTTCCCTGGAGTCTTGTTTATGAAAATACATCACCCCCACACACAGGCACAAACATGCGCACGCACACGCACGCACACACACACACACACACACACACACACACACACACACACACACACACACACACACACACACACACACACACACACACACACACACACACACACACACACCACCCCAGTCAACCACACACAACAACTCAAATGCAGCCAATGTAAAACATTCACAGAGAACCTAAAACAAAAATATAATCACAGAGAAGCTCTCTCTCTCGTATGCGCACATACAAACAAACAAACAAACAAACAAACAAACAAACAGTGGAGCACTAAGAGGCTTTCAGCAAGCTGCTGCTTTTTGCCCACTGAGGGGAAAGCAGTGTGAGAAGATGAAGCGCTTGGCTCCTCACTCTCATAAGGTTCAGAAGGGAAAAATCCAGGCACACAGCATTTCAACAATCAACGTTTTGGCTGAAACTGAAACTAAAACAACACTTCCACAATCATGTTCAGAACCATGAGGTTTTGTCCGCTAGTGCCAGGTTTATAGACATGCAAACACAAACACACACACACACACACACACACACACACACAAGCAAGCATATAGGTCTCATCACCCATCCTTTCATCCCACCCCTCCACCCCTCTCTCTCTCTCCCTCCCTCCCTCCTTCCCCCTGTCCCTGCCAACATCCAGGCCTACAGCTTTTCCCAGGCACCTCCTTATCGATATGCACAGATTGGCTCGCTTAAGTGGCGACCTTGAGCGACACCAACGTAGCCCTCTGCAGGGCCAGAGCAGGGAGGCAGGCAGGCAGAGCGGGCAATCAATTCACAAGACCAAGACAAAGAAACTCATTTGGGCATTAATCATACTGATAAAATCTGCTGCGTGTGCATTTTTAGAGCCGCGCAGGAACCATAGAGGATACAAGAGGAGATGCTGTTTGGGGGGTTCAGGTGTGTGTGTGTGTGTGTGGTGGGACTGAGTACAGGGGGACTGAGACTGCAGAGTGAAGTGTTTTTTGTGTAGTAGTAGTAGTAGTGTAGTTGTGGAGTAGAAGTACATAATAAAACTTTTTTTTTTTCCCGCTGTGGTGTAAAGTGGATTTGTGAGTGCTGGGTTCATTGTGAGAGGTGAAATCAACAAAGAGAGCTTTTTAAGATGGCAACAAATAAAACCAGTGAGCTTAGCTGAGCGGGCAGCAGGTGATCAGCACTGCATAGAGATAGATTCAGACAGGGAGTCAGGGAGTGTGTGTGTGTGTGTGTGTGTGTGTGTGTGCACGCATGTCCATGTATGTGTGTATATGCCTGCGTATGTGGCTGTATTTGGGGCTCACAGAGGGGATGGACTGCAACCTTTTCACATCCCTGTGTGGTGCAGCACGCCATTAAGCAGGCGTGTCCTAGTCAGGGCTCTGTCCATGCACACACACTCAGACAGTCCACACTTCTCAATGCTCAGAACGGCAGGAAAGGGGATTTTGTGTTTCCATGCGTCAGGTGTGTGTGTGTGTGTGTGTGTGTGTGTGCCTCATCTCATTTTCTCTCTTCTCTCCAGCGCCCTTACACACACACACACACGAAAACACACAGAGAGACAGAGAGAGAGAGTGGGAGACAGAGAGAGGGTGAGAGGCTGTCATTTGTAAAAATCTGCGTGATCATTCTCTTTTGTCAGCTGAGTGAGAATATAATGCTGCCTGATGAAGGAGGCCATTAGGGCCAGAGCTGATTTCACACTGGCCCATAATCAGAACAAGAACTCTTCACTCTCATTTGTTCACCCACCTCCTTCCCTCTCTCTCTCCCCCCTCATTCTCTCCTTTTTCCATTTCTCTTCTGTAACTCCATTCTACCCATCCTCACTTCATCTTCATTTCCGTCTCGCTCTTTTTATTTAATCGTTCTTTTTGCAGTCTCTTTCTCTTTCCATTCGGCTTCATCAAATCCCCCCATTTATACCTCCATCCACCTCCCTCTGCATCTCTCTCTCTCTGAGGTCATTATACTAGCCTGCTGTAAGAGGCCATAAGCAGCACCCCCCCCCCCACCAACTTTTTGCATCTGCCCACCTAACAGGAAAAGGATTTTTGCCCAGAGAACAAATCACAGTAATTGAGCCTGCAGTCACCCACTGACTGTGCCCCCTAGTTTGCAGAGACAGAGAGAGAGAGAGGTGAAGCGGGGGAAGGAGAGAGAGAGAGAGAGAGAGAGAGAGAGAGGTGAAGCGAGGGAGGGAGAGAGAGAGAGAGATACGAAGCTAGGGAGGGAGAGAAGAGTGGAGGAGAAGAAGTGGAAGAGAGGGAGAAAACAGAGGAGGAGAGAAAGAGCAGGGTTGTTTAGCAGACATCCATGTCATTAGCCCTTCCTGAAATGAGACACCCCCAAATCTAGACGTCGGATCAAGAAAGCGACAAAGTCCTGTGACTCATGCTTATTAGGAGGAGCTTGTTAGTCACATTAAGAAACAAAAGATAAAAAAGACAATCCTGACATTAGAAAATAAACAACAGTAAATCTCAACCAACAGAAGCATTTTTGTGTACTTGGTAATGTAATGGTAATGTTCTTCAAAGCTGGTCTTTTCGTAACGTGAAAAGACAAGACATCAGTTTGGTGTGGAGGAAACGTGGACCAGATCAGGGCCAGATCAGAGCCGGATGTGCCAGAGTGTGCCAGCCGACAGCAGGCTTGGGCAGGTCTGAAGGGCCATTTTTAGCCCCCTTGTTTAAAAATGCAGCATCAACATGCAGTAAGAGCTGCCAGGATGGATTTGTGAGTCATCTGGACGTTGGCATATTGCATTATGAAGGGGGAATTCTGCACAGAAACTGTCCATTTGAGTCAAGCTAGCAGGAGAGTGGTGAGGAGTGAGTGGATGTGTGTGTGGTGGGATTGCCGCTTCTCTTTTTGGTGATGAACATTCTACTCTACTCTGGCTTTCCCTGGGCAGGTCTCCAGTAGACAAAATAGGTGGCTAATCCATTAGAGAGAGAGAGAGAGAGAGAGAGAGAGAGGGGTAACTGCCCTTTCCTCCCAGCTACAGGCCTGAGTTTTCAGTACATCTGTATGATGGTCTGAGGGACCTTCTAAAATATACAACGCACTACTACCCCCAACTAGCCGGCCTACATCAGCAATCACCCTTACATCAGCTCTCCTCCCAGCCTCTCCCTTCATCTTTTCTCTTCTTCTCTCCCTCTCCCTCCATCTGTTCTCTCCTCCTCTCAATTCACATGCTTTTGCTAAGGTACATTGTGTCATGTGGTATAATCTCAAGAAAGAAAGAAAGAAAGAAAGAAAAAAAGAAAGAAAGAAAGAAATACAGACACCTCAAGGGTGAGACACAAAGACACACTCACATTAAAAGTAAAGGAATCACTATTTGAGAGTAGAGGAGACACGCTTTTGCTAAGGCACATTGTGTCATGTGGTTTAATCTCAAATGCAAGGAAATACCAGGAACAGAGGACACAATAATCACAAATACCTTTGCCAACCCTAGGCAACCTCTAATACAACACAGGCCTTAGGGAGTGTGTGTGTATATGTCTGTGTGTGTGTGTTTGTGTGTTTGTGTGCGCATAGCTTTGTGTGTATGTGTGCAGGTGTAGTCCAGCTTTGAATACATTAATGTCAGCTGTGGGGACCATCTGTCCCTGAGAGTACAGAGCTGAGTTACTAATGAGTGTTTTTCTTTTTTTCTTTTCTTTTTCTTCACTCATTTTTTTTTTCTTTGTTTTTGCACAGGCACAAGAAAGTAATAATAATGAAGGAGAACTCCACACTGGGGGTCTGGGGTGTGTCTCTGGACTCCAAGAAACCTTGGGTCTTGTCTGTCTGTCAGAACTGGGAGAAACACAGCGAGATTGCTTCTGTAATTACAGACATGAGCAAATCTGTACTCTGCTCTCTCGTCTTGACACTTCACATCAAGAGAGAAGCCATCTCATCACAGCACCCTTCTCAACTTCACAACACATTGAGTAGGTGTATGAAATCCATTTCAACCACCTGAAAAGAACTGCAATTTACAGCGTTTCATATTTTCACTTAGTCAATTGCCCGATACGTTTAACCAAAGTGACTCATAACAGGCACCTCGGGAAGGAAAGAAGCACATTTGCTATTTAAAACAGACAGCTTTGATCCCCGAGTGCTGGTACCTAATTCGTCACCTTTAGAAAGAAGATGTGGGTGACGCAGATGAACAAGATGGTGAATCAATACACCACAATGTAATGTTTGATGAACAACACACAGCCTGTACCTCCAAGTCACAGAGCACACAACTCAAACATGACAAGAGATGAGGGGCCTAATTTTAGCCAACTCAGAGACACAGGGTAAGAATGCTATGTTCTGTGCAGCCTCATCCATATTTAAACCATGATGATTACAATTACATCACTTCTAAAGACTCACTGACATTTCAGTCACTGGCTGCATAGTGTATGAGGGTGTGTGTGTGTCATTCAAATCAAGACATCTAGAGAGTCTTTTGAACGGATGCTTTTCTGTATGCACATGTGTCCATGCATGTAGAATGTATATTTGTACGTCTATGTGTAGGTGTTTGTATGTGTTTCTGTGTGTAAGTTGGACATTTTTCAGCCAATATCAAACCAAGGTAGAGGGCAAAACAGCAATGGAATTTGGGCGGGCCAGCCAGCAGTAATCTGGGGCATGTCAGGTAGCTCTTCTCTCTGGCGTCTCTGACGGAGCTTTCACATCCCAGCAAAAACATCTCCTCGTCTCGCCAATTTTCCCGTCACTAGATGTAATCAACTGTTGCAATTCATTCCCGCCACCCCCAGGGGCCTTTATCCAGAGGAGAGGTGAAATCGAGTGAATTAGCTGATAAAAAAACAAACAAACAAAAAAAAAAAACGAGTGTCCTCGTCGTCACTGAAAATACCTCATAACTGCTTCCTGAGCACAAGATCCTGGGGGATGGGAGAAACGTCAAACATGGTCACTGCTGACAGGTAGATGCAAAGCTAGTACGCCACCAAATATCCAGACCTTGTCCATCATTGTCTACTGCACAACCACAATATATTTACATTTCAATTTTCTAATATCCTCTCAATATGTAACACATATATGTTTATATATTTATATTGAAAGGATATGAAAAGACATACATATATACTCTATGTATGTGTATATATGTATATATGTATACATACTTATGTGATTCTATAGCATTTACTTAACATAACATGTATTTTACAGTGCCGGTACGTCAATTTATTATGCAGGGATGGGGGGATTGTGTGTGTGTGTGTGTGTGTGTGTGTGTGTGTGTGTGTGTGTGTGTGTGCGCTTTATTTGTGCCCCGTAGGCTGTTAGAGTTAGATTAGACACACAGATGAAAGTGACTATCTCTGAAACACTGTATGAGAGGCCTCCAAATCAATTTGTCATACTCTGGAGAGAAAAGAAAAGAGAGGGATAGATGAAAAAGTAGTGTTTGCCTTTGAAAACACACACACACACACACACACACACACACACACACTCTCTCTCTCTCTCCACAAACTCTCTCTTTTTCTTTCATTTCAAATGTTTGGCTAACAGACAAACCTAATTTCGAGAGGCTCCTCTGGCTGAGATTCTGTTCTCAAGCCTCGTGATCTGATGCAGGGCAATGGCAACACAGATGATTACTTTCATCTGTAGGGCTCTACAGGTAGACCTCTCCATGGACTCTGCATCCTTGTACATAATTCCTTGGACTATCAAAAAGAGACACTTCAAAATAGCTTATTTGTTTGAATCTACAGAAGTCAGAGATTTTAACTTTGAAGAATCTCTCTCTGTAGAAACACACAGGTGACATGGGTGAGACACATGGGTGAGACACACGGGTAACATGGGTGAGACGCAATCCCCTGTCTTTGGTTTATCACTAGCAATACAGATTACAGATTGCCAATTCCAGCCATCAGTAACAACCAAAGGAGGGTTAATGGGGTGTGAGAAGGAGATAAACCGATCAGCTCTATAGATCTCCTGTCGAGCAGAAAGGCTCGTTGCGGAGCCCATATTTGACAGCAGACACTTCATACAATCCATACAGAATAGATTAGAGCTGTTGAGAGACCATCCAGATGACACCACGATCAAAGGTTTTAAGACACCTTGCCAAGCCACTTCTCTATACAAACTAGAGGGAAAGTCTGGAATGACTGGAATGATGAAGTCGGTCAGCTTGTGTCTATTTGGACAAAATACCAGTTAACTTTAGCTTTGAAACATACTAACTGCAGTTGTGACGAAGACTGTAATGCTCATTAGAGTGAAAAAAGATTGTCCACGGAGACTGTAAATGTTAACTCATAGGGGTGGTCCATGGATCCTGGATTCAAGATTCCAAAAGCTTTCCTGTCAATCATATGATGTCCACAGAGATTTAAGTTAAGTTAACAGAATGCCCCCCCCC
>JAIFZK010000021.1:16557500-16577500 GCA_027481765.1 Tenualosa thibaudeaui | reverse complement strand
GAGTTCTTTTTTCAAACACTTCTTGCTATATGTGATGTGGAACTTAGGCCAAAATCCCCAACAAGCCTAAAACGTGAAGAGGAGTCAGACTAACCTTCCTACCACATGTGTAGACACAAACACACGCACGCACGCACGCGCACACACACACACACACACACACACACACACACACACACACACAGGCACTGCATTCCGTCATTCCTCAGACATCACACACACATACTTGTTTTGCCTCGTGGCACTTTTAATCATACATTATTAACAACATAGAAAGTCTCAGAAATAGCAGGTAATGTCTGACTGAATGCAGTGACTGTGTGTGTGTGTGGGTGTGTGTGTGCACACCATTTGACAACTCTGTACTGTCAACAGTGGAGAACTGTGACCAATTCACAACATGCTTGAATGTCACATACACATACACACACACACACACACACACACACACCCTCCGCCTATAGGGACTTGCAGGCTGAGGCTTGCTGTTAGTCTGTTGAGCAGGGGTTTCATCACATCCCTGTGTAATTCTCTCTCTCTCATGTGCATGTGTGTGCGTGTGCGTATGTGTGTGTGTGTAGGGAGATGCAACAGCACTGGAACAGAGACTAAAAAAACCTTTAAGACTGCCAAAAAGATGAAAAGTCTTCCTCCCTCCCTCTTTTCCTTTCCCTCAGACACTCCTATTTCCTTAACGCTATCTGTGCCTAGCACATGGTCACTTAGGAGAGAGAGAGAGAGAGAGAGAGAGAGGGGAAGAGTAGCTAGAATTTAGGAAAGCCAGTTTAACTTTCAGAAAGACTCTAAAGAATTTTAAATCAGAAAAAAAGTGTCTACCTGTGTGTGACAGGCTCACAGTTTGTCTAGCTTCACTACGACATTGAGGACATTGAGCACACATCCCAGCTTAGATTAGGCGTCCCTGGGCTGTCTGAGGGACCGATCCTCATCCTGATATATGCTCACATCAGAACCAGAGGCGGCAGAGGGGTGCATTTTGGAAAAGTGAGTGATGGTTCACTTTCTGAAAGTTTAGGGAAAGGACTGTGGGAACACTGAGGAGAGAGGGAAAGAGAAAAGCAGAGAGAGAGAGAGAAAGAGAGACAAAGACAAAGAGAAGTGAAGAGGGAGCTGGAACAACCAAGACTGCAGAAACAGTCTAAGATCCCTGAATAATTCACTGGGCCTATTTATTCATTGTTTTGCTCCATGAGCAATGCAATTACCCCAGAAGTTGCAACGCCTGCTATTGTTTACTCTCTTTCTGCACTCTTTTCTTTTTTTTCCTTTCTTTATTCTCTTCACACACACATATGCTGAATGTCCAGAAGGTATATATAGAGAGATGTCTCACCGTAAGATGTCTAACTAGACAACAGCGCCCCACAGTGGAGGGTTACCTCTACTACTACAAAATATATAACAACCTTTCTGTAGGTGTCACTACATTTAGGATTCAGACGATTCTTTTAACCAGAACAAGGGATATATTAATATAACTTATAATTTAGTTCTAATAGAACTTGTGATTTGAGTTTGTTGTTGGCAAACATCAAAAGAATTGACTCACATTGTGTTTTTTTTTTTTTTTTTTTTTTTTTTAAGACGCGAATATCTGACAGGTGTTTAATGGAGAGTACTCCGGACCAATCATCCCGTCAACGGGGAAAAACGCCAATAACAAGCGTGAGTGAACCGGCCGCATGTCACTTATAAAGGCTGACGCAGGAGAGCATCGTGTCACAGCAATGTCACACGCGTCAAATGCGGAAAGAACAACAATTTGTGGTTTAGCTGCGTGTGTCATGGCATGTTTTTATCTTTAAACTCGAAAGAACTTTCTGGCCAGCGCAGTGATAACACTCAGGTTCGGACGAGGACACTGATTACACTTCACCATATCTTAACTATTCTACTTCTCCGGTGGCCTGTCAAAGGCAAGCAATGCAGTACCATGTAAGGTACAGTCTAAATGCTGCTGTCATTTGGATTGGTTCTCCTCCTGGCTTGATGTAGATTCAAGTAGATGTAGATGAACAACAGGAATGGGTCTGCTACGCTACCACCGCCCTGTACATACCCCTATGTTGGACAGACTGATGGACATAGCTAATGGGCTCCAACAGCTAATGACCAGACAGACCAGCAGACCGTATATAAATCTGCTAGCAATATGTTTGGACTTTCATGCTAGTCATTCTGACGAGACATACTTATGGGCATGACAACAGAATCCACAAGAAAATTAAAACATTCCAAAGATCAAAGACATGTACCCAATGACAAGATGAAAATAGGAGAGATGTTTACACAACCATTTCAAAGCTCTATATCCAATTTTGACTGGTGGAGCTATAAGACCTGATATTTCCTGACTAAACATCCACAACATTCGTAATACATTTTGAGCAAGAGCTGCAGCAGCAGCAGCACATATTAAGCCTCAGCTGTTTATCCCACAGTGGGGGTGCTTATCCTACTGAGCTTGGAAGAGCTGCGCCAGACAGGCAGCCAAAGCATCATTTGAGTGGGTAAGGGGTGCCATCTAGTGACAAGTTTAGCAAGGCAGAGTGACATGAAGAAAGAGGGAGAGAGGAAGAGAGAGAGAAAGAGACAACTTACAACTTTACAACTGATTGTAATTTTCCTGCATGACCCCTGGCAGTTGGATTAGCCCCTTGAGTGGTGGATCAGCCCTAGACTAACCAAACATAAGGTAGTTTTTCCTTGCCCCTGTTGCTCTTGGGTGCTCCTTCAGTAAAGCGCCATGAGACAATACTATTGTAAAAGGTACTGTATAAATAAAATTGAATCAAATTGAATTGAGAGAAAGGGAAAAAGAGAGAGAGAGGATAAGAGACCGAGAAAGAGAGAGAGAGAGTGACAGGGAGTAAAAGAGAGAGAGAGAGAGAGAGTGGTCTGTGCCAGATATACAGTTTCATGTTTGTGTCAGTCTGCTGTCCTTGGCATCTTAGTATCAACCTGACAGATGTGGAGATGAGTGGGTGTGCACTGAACAGAACAGTGCACAGACAGAGTAGTGCCTTTACACATTATGCAGGCAGGCACACACACACAAATGTAAACAGAAATAGTTAAAGAAATATCAGTTGTATACAGGTACCTACCAACTAAATGAAACTGAACAAAAAACAACTAAAAGCATCGCCCATTTTGCTTGGCTTTCAGCCTGCATTCTGAATGAGGATCCTTGGCCTCCACAAGCTCTAATTCCTCTCTGCTCCTCTCGCCCTGATAACCCCCCACTTCCCCAGCCTTGTGCAGTTCTTATCAGGACAGATAGTCAAATTACAGACCACCCTGGCCCTCAGCTCGCATGTCTACCCACTTAAAGCGCTCAATAAGTCTGGTCTGGGGCAGGGGGAGGTGGCTGCTGCTGCTGCTGGTGCCGCTTTTAACAGCTGTCTGCCCGAGGCGAGCTGAGGCACTGATCTGAGAACAGTCTGGATGGGCCCAGCTGTCAATCATCCTGTGTTCTGAGACAGGTCTAGGATCAGTGGAGTCACATGTGGTGGGAGGCACACTAAAGCGAGGTGAAGGCCTGAGACGTGCTTTTGGAAGCACTGGGTTATCTGACTGCAGGAAACATGGAGGAGAGATGGCAGTTGAGAATAAGAATAACCTATTATTATTGATTTTAATATGACAATAAAATTTGATTATTGATTTTCATGGATGCAGACAGCCTTGCCAGATTGACAGAGAAAATATGACCGTTATACTTTCTACATAATCAGAAATAATCAGAGAGATCAGAGTCTGTCATAGACAGAGAGTGATTCACTGAGAAGGAGGGAAAATAGATGGGTAGATGACAGTCATTGACTTCAAGATCTCAAAGAGAGAATAGCTCTCTGAAGGCATCTCTAAAAGCTAAAGATCCAACCAGGCCAACTTGTTTCTTGAGGAGACACAGTCAGCAGCAGAAGCGTCAGCATCAGCTTTTCCTCTCCCACAGAAACAGCTCATGACCCAGAGGTCTGGCACCATTTCATTAACCCATTGAACCCAAGGCTGTGCTGATGGTAATTTCAATACCTTTTCTTTTATGCTCTCCATAGGCACCTTACCTCCTGTGCCACCATTGCCTCTATAGCACTAACGCTAACGCTAATGTTAGGCCCAGCCTACTCGCTTTGGCTGTACAGAATGACATTGGTCACAGGGGTGGCCATCTCATAGGCTTATGTGTGGTACTGCTCACTGCCAGCAGTGTTTGTGTGTGTGTGTGTGTGTGTGCATGCGTGTGTCTATGTGTGCGTATGTGGGTGTGACAGAAGGGGTTGGGGGCTGAAGATTGCAGTTTGCCTACCTGTCTGCAGGTGGCAGCGTGCCAACCACTGTGAGAGGAATAGGGGGAAAAAGGTAGTTGGAGAGGCTCCCTGTGCATTCTGGAACATTCCGAGCACTGAGCAGGGGCTCCCAAGAGCTTACGGTTTGCAAGGAAGTGAAACAGACAAAAAGAGAGAGTATGGGGGGAAAAAAAGGAAGAACAAAAAAAAAGAAAGAAAAAATGGTCCTGGCTAAGCAGATGAAAAAGAAAATGGACAGAATAAGACGCAGCTAGAGAGATGGGGAGATGGAGAAGCAGAGAAACGGAAGAACTGACAAGAGTAGACACAAAAAAGACAGCTAAAGGTAAACAACGTGTGAGGAAGAGAACGGCACGAGAGACAGAGAGAGAAAGAGAGGAGAGAAAGAGAGAGGACAGAGAGAGAGAGAAAGCAACCGGGTGAGGTGAAATGGCCAACTCTCTTTCTGCTTTGATCAACAGTATTGGACTAAGGGTGGGGAGGAAATGAGAATTGATTGAGCTCTTCCTGTGCCAGCACCAGCACCAGCTCAATCTTCACTCCCTCTCACTTAGTCACCTGCTCCTTTCACTCCCACTCTCTCCATCTTACCCTTATGATCCCTCGCTTTCTCTCTCTTTCTCTCTCCATCCCTCGCTTATATCACTCTCACAAACCCTTATTCCCTTACTCACTTTCTCTCTCTCTCTCTCTCTCTCTCTCTCTCTCCTTTGAGGCTCTGTCCAATCAGGGAGATGCTTCTGTCCTCCCTGGGTCTTGCTGAGTGTGCTCTTAGAGCCTCCTGACAAAGAGCCCGGGGCTCAGCTTATGACTTTGCATCTAACGTGTGTGTGTGTGTGTGTGTGCATATATGTATGTGTGTGTGTGTGTGTGTAAGCCTGTGGAAGAACAAAATCTCATCTGGGCACATGCAACAGCAGCACCAAGAAGCACATTATCGCCAGCAGAGGAAAGAACTTAATCGACAGAGAGGGGGAGGAGGGAGAGAGAGAGAGAGAGAGAGAGAGAGAGAGGAAAAGAGATGAAGAATAAGCAATGGGTATAACCAGAGAGAGAGAGAAAGAGAAAGAAAACGATTTCTGTGCTTTTAATGGAAGGAATTATAACTACACCCACACAGTGGCTTAGCACTGTCACTGCTGTCCCCTATGGCAAAAAACAGTTTCTTCAATCCAAGAACCATGTCATCCTCTGCCCACATTATCCAAATCAGACATTCGGTTCTGTGAAATGGTTCGGAGAAAGGGAAAAGGTTCTAAAGGCAAGAAGATGAAAGGAAAGAACAGCTACGCCTTAGATGGAAATGGTATGGATAGATGGAAATGGCCGACACACCATTTAATTCAGATACCAAGCATTCAGATATTACTTCAAGATAAAACATTGCAAAGCTTTTCTTAGTCACCACTAGCCATAACCTACTTTTGCAAATGAAGTTATATCAAAGCCTAGCATAGCCTAGCCTAGCATAGCATAGCCTAGCATTGCAGTGTTGTCTAAATACAAAAGGCTGTTAATGTGTAGTCTGTTCATATCCCACTGGGACTTTAACTGTTTAAAAAAGCCAACAAAAGTGGGTTTATTAATGGCTTTTTACTGAGAAGGTGGGGAAAATCAAATCATTGCTGGAGAGAGAATATTATATCATTTCACGCATGTCAGTTGGCTGTTCATTTTAATGAATAAAGAAATCGATTACTTGCCTTGTGATGAGCTTGAGAAACTGATTAAATATAGTCTGAAATGCCCTAAATTCCAGAGATGGTGTTTTAAAAATAAAAGGAACCTAAAGTCCCTCCTGCACCCCCACCACCCCCTGCCACACTCACACACATACACACAAATATACACAAGCAGGTATGCACGCACAAACGCACGCAGCACACACACACACAGACACACACAAGCGCAAGGCAAAAATAACGCCACTGATTTTGTGCCCATAAAGCTCCACCAGCACACACAAACTGCATTGTGTGGAAAAAAAACACACACACACACACACACACACACACACACACACACACTGAGTCCGCATTCGTTCATTCGTTGAGTCCGAGTATCATGTCTCCTTGCTGGCCAAGTAGAGTGAAAGAGAGGTAGAGAGAAACACACATACATACATATATATTACTTCCAGTAATGAAGGCTTGCTGTCTCCCCAACAGACTCAAGCACCTCACAGACACAGACAAGGACTGAGATGACCTGGGCTTACCCTTAAGGTCACATTAAGCTCTCTTCCAGCTCTCTGACTCAGCAAGACTGGATATTAGTTTGCCCACAAAGGACTGGATTTCACCTCAGGAATCCAGACTTCAGGCTCAGTCTGAGCCAGCTCAAATTTATGTGTTCAGCTTGGTGGGCCATCTCTTCTTGAATAATTCATCTAAAATAAGGAGGACATTGCATGGACGTATACCCTTTCCCAACAGACCCAAAGCTTTAAGAATGAAGTTTCAACATACAGAATATTTGGGAAAATCACAAAACTAGGTGGCCAAGGCTTATCTTTCCAAGGTATAATTCTCATATTGTTGCTTGTATCTTGAGCATCAACTATTATCATCGTATAACACATTAACTGCATGTTTATAACTGTTTGCCATTTCTAATGCATCCTTAGTGCATATTGTATGGTAGAGAAAAACAAACAAAGCATTGATGTTCTTCTTGAATAGTTGTTATGACACTTACTTAGTAATTAAACTTATTAGGGTGCAGCTCAGAGAGCCAGACATAACAAGTTACTTGACATGCCATAGAAATATGGGATATTTTTCCACCAGATGATTCCTTGTTTTTCAGCTCCAGAGTAAAACAAGAGCCATAAGGGCTGTAGAATCCTGGTGCTGGCTCACCTATAAGACCTCAAGAGGGCAGTGGCTTACACCAACTGTCTGGATGCCTAGTTAACTGGCTTCTGCTGCTGTTGTTGCTTCTGCCCATGAGAGCCATCTGAGCCAAGCTCAACTTTTACACTGAACTAATGAGGCTTGTTGCAGTTTTGATCTGGTAGCCAACTGCCACTGTAGCAAATAAGGGTGGATTTATCTTATTTTTTCCAGGAATTAAGAGGCTACACCCCTGGATAAATTATATACTACAAAGAGGAAGGAACGCTAATCAAACATCTCGCTAATTCAAAGAAAGATTTTCCTTATTTTTAAATATGGTCTCCAATATGTGCTCACCTCCTACCACATTTACATGAATAAACCAATTATAGATGGCTGATGCCACATTACAGATGGACACAAATTATGAGGTCTACATGGATTGGCCACTCTTCCTTGCAGGAAATTGCCAGTTCATCTAACATATCCACACACTTCTGTGTCCACCAGTGATGTGACACCTGGGAAGCCAGACCCCCTTGATCCCGTTGATCCAACCAATAGATGTGAGAAAACTGGCCCGTGTAAAGAACAAAGTAACCCCATATTTACCACATCCATGTCTAGGAATGGACTTTGAACGAGATACATCAGATGTATCAGATTAAGCACTGTCAAATGAACACATATTTGATTAGCAAATTCTTTTATTTGAAAAAAGGTTTAAAGGTCCTATCCAGCTGAGGTACAAACTCAGATTTGAGAAACATCTGAGACCATTTGACACCATTGAAGAGCAATATTCATTCTGTGTTGTTTCTAAGTAATTAACAGGGCTTCTTTGCCACTGATCCATAATCCGCCTGTGGACTCAATGGTTTCCTACACAGAGTCTGAAGGCCCTTGGTTGAGCAGCAGGGCCTGACTGGCACGGTTGGCAGAGTCACCATAGACCTGCTGGAGAAGCCTGTGCCACCACACACACCTGCGATCTGCCTGCCTGTCTGCCTGCCTGCCTGCCTGCCTGTCTGTCTGCGAGCAGGAGGATGGAAGGGCTACAGGCGGGGTGATTCGGACACATGCCCGGTGATAGGGGCAGGTGGTGCCAGAACAGAGAGAGAGAGAGAGAGAGAGAGAGAGAGATGGAAGGATAGAGGGAGAGAGAGAGAGAGAGAGAGACAGAGAGACAAACGCTGCCCGGGGGAAAGCGGGAGCAGGTGGCGTGCCACGCCTACCAGCCAGCCAGGATGGCAGAGTAGACACCCAGGCACACACTGGAAAGAAGAAAGAATAAACCCTCTGGAGAAAGAAGGGCAGCACACCACAGGCCATTTATCTCAGGGTAGGTGTTTTTTCTCTCCATCTGATTTGGAGTGATCGGAAAGGTTTCAGAGTTACATGTATAAGACTACTGTGTTTCTGACTGTCTTTCTACTGTTGTTCTGAGGGAAAAGGGCATGGAATTTAAGTAAGTAAGGCATTTAAGAATTCATATTTTATCTTCAGAACAGCACTCAGCCCTGACAGAGACAGACGACTATGAAACAACTCTAACACTTTAACAAGCAAAGGCCCTAGTGGCTATAACACAACCTTGTGCAGGCACTTAAGTGAAAATGCATGGCTTCAGTTAGCACCGTATAGATTTATAGTCCAAATGACAATGAAAGGACGCCCCAAAATGGAGTACCCCTGGACAAAGTTCCACACACAGATGCATACACAAATGAACACCCCAGACACACAGTGAGCAGGGTTGTGGTGAGAAATTAATGGCCGGCAACAACACAGGAAGAACCGCCTCTCTTCAAAAACCAAAAAAAAAAAAAAAAGACTAAACATTAAGGCATTGCTACAATTACAAATCAGCCTGCTGTCTAATAAGAACCAGGGGGAGACACACACACAAACACACACACATATAATGGGTGTCATTGACCTGCTTCTGCTGGGGGAGTATTGTTTTAAAGTATTGCGCCAGAGCGGGTGAGGCAGGCGTGGGGGAACCGTGTTTGTTCTCCAGTCTTGACTCAATAGGATGGTGTCTTAATATTTTATCAGACCCTCACAGCTCCCTCGTGCTCAGACAGAAGACAGGGGGACAGCAGGCTTGGCTCCACATCTCTTTGCCTCTGGAATTAAAACCTACGTTTGACACAAGTTGCCACGCTGCCTCCTTTCAACGGGAGTTCTTTTTTTCCTGGCTATTAAAACACATTAAAAGTTTTTCAATTTATTAACAAACTTCTTTCCTCAGCTACACTCAATGAGTTATTTTTCTTTTTTGAAAGAGAGAAGGAGAGAAAGAGAGAGAGCGAGAGAGAGATGGAAGCATTTTGGTTGAGTCACCAGGAGCGAGCTTTGAGGCCATGTCAAATCCAAATCCTACAAGCTATCTGAAGAGTGACCATTTAATCTGGACTCAACACTCACAGTCACCCCAAGCCTAAAGTGATACACACTTTCTCTTATATACACACATATACATGCACACGCAAACACATACGCACACACATTTTACTACACACATTAGGAATATGGTACATCAATAGATCCGTACTTCATTTCATGATTTAATGTGTTCAGATCAAAAGGCATACATGTACACTGCGGCGCTTTCTTTGTGATTCGGCTGCTTCATTAGTTAACCAAATTCCACTGACATCTCCCACTCCTTTTTAATGTGCTGTACTGCCGAGTGCCTTCCTGTTCAACAACTACATGGAAAACATACACAAACAGACAGGATGTAATACCTCCTAAATCAAACAACCTTAAAGAGAACGAACATGGCATTAGCAACTGCTGGGACCAGTGTTACACAATACGGCCCTGCATCTTTAACAGGCAGCTGGTGTATAAACAGCAAGGGTAAACACCTTTCGGTTCGGCAAGGAGCGAGAGATGACTTGAGGTTCTGCTGTGAATAAAAGCCAGCCTCATTTCCCCTGAGCTTGGCGAGCGAGGGAGCGAGCGGGGAGGCAGGAAGCTTCGAAGGCGCCTGCTCGACAGCTGGAAATGACGAGAGGCATTATTGGCCAGCTCCTCTTCGCCGTGCCACACAATACTGCCGCATCTTAATAGGACAAAGCGAGAGTCAAAGCGAGCCGAGTTGACTCGGAGAGCCCTTTTTTTATATTTCATTTCTCTCCGCACCCTCCTCTTCTGCTCTTCTCTTTCAATTTGGCCTTGTTCGGGAAAACGCTGTTCTATTCAATTTGCCTGCGTCTACGCTCTTAATTTCCTCTTCTCATCTCTTGTCTCATTTAGGGGAGTGAAAGGCCTCTCTCGACAGAGGCGTTAAGGGGTCCGAGACAAGGTGGGGTGGGAAGGGGAAGAAGCAAAGTGAAAAAAAGCACAAAAAGGATATTAAAGGAGCCATAGTGTCTACTCCTTACAACAACTATGTGTGTGTGTCTCTGTGTGTGTGTGTGTTTGTGTCTGTGTCTATGTGTATGTGTGTGTGTGTGTCTGTGTGTATTTGTGTGTGTGTGTGTGTGTGTGTGTGTGTGTGTGTGTGTGTGTGTGTGTGTTTGTGTGCATCTTTACCTGCATCACAGAAAGAATAAGAATAAAATTTTATTCGCCAAGCATACTCTCACACATACACAAGGGACTTAGCCCCGGCCAGCAGTATCTCTCCAGCAAGAAGCAGAAGCAGAAGTGGAAAATGAAAGGAGAGAGACACACGACACGGCAGTGGAGTCAAGAAACACTAACCGTGATAGCAGAGGTGGAGGTGAGATGGAGGTGAACGTGGAGGAGGAGGAGGAGGAGGAAGCTGAGGCGAGGCGAGGCGAGGCGAGCCAGTGGCCAAAGACGCAGGACTTTGCGAGTGGCAGCCCAGGTAAATCTGTTTCTTTTTTTTTTTATATGGCACCTGCCAGTGCGTGCCACAGTTTGTCAACCCCGAGAAGCCCCAGAGGCGTAAAAAGAGACTGCTGGTGCCCGCGGCTTGATAACACACTCCCAGCTGTTACCCGTCATGCCACCAGACGCCGGAGGCAGCCACCGAAAGCCACAACAGGCCCTGACATTCGCCAGGCAGGATTATATTAACAGCCCTGTTTCCTCAAAATGTTTAGCATTAGCCCATAAACTGCCTCGGTGAGTTAAAGCCTCTTTTCCCCAAACAGCCGTACGTGCTCCTTTGATCATTTCCTCATACAGCCGTGGGGGGCTAAACCTGACAGTGTGCCACTGGGTGTCACAAGCAGGAATTCCAAATTGGAGACATGTTCAGGTGGGGGCCAACTAATAACAACATCACCACCATCACCAACATCACCAAAAACATCACCACCACCACCAACAACAATGTTTTTATATATAGGGTTTCACTTGGTGGCTCAAATGCGCACAGTGAGGAGAACATGAGTTCAGTAAAACCACCACTACGGTTTGTTGTCCAACTGGTAAATGCAAAAGGACAATCTATGCATTTCACAATGACACACAATATAAGAGGTTTAGTTGCTAAAGGAAAGAGCAGTGTTTGTCTAGAGCTGTTTGCTCACCACACTGTCTGTCGCCACATATCTATTGGTTATGACGCTCGTCTGACAATCGGGTGACCCAGGTTCGATTCCCGAACCCCATGTTGTGGGTCATTTTGGATAAAAGCATATGCTAAACACCATTAAACTTTACTTTACTATTGAGTTTTAGGCATGTCATTGGGTTTAGCATTCAAGTTTAAAATAATATGACAGTCAGAGAAGAAGAGACGCCCTGCCAGTGACCCATCAGGGGACTGAATAATCCTTTCATTATTCAAAAGGAGGAAGTAAGCGGAACATGAACAGAAGTCATAGACAAAAGTTATTATATAACACATGACGAGACAGAGAGTGAAATTCATAGGTGAATGGAAGGACAAGAGAGTGAATGAGTGAGGGAAGGGGAGGGATAGAGAGAGAGAGAGACAGAGGAGGATGGAGGGATATAGGCAGAGACAGAAAGAGAAAGAGGGTTGAGAGGTTCAGAGAGTGGTGTGGGATCCCCTGTCCTCGTAACGGTCATGAGCTATGAGGTCATGTGTACAGCAGGCGCCCCTTTTCCAGGGAACAGAAACTGAGATGGTAGTGTTCACACCCAGAGACAGACACAGACACAGACAGACAGACAGACAGACACACACACACACAGACACGCACACACTTTCTGTCTCTCTCTCTCTTTAATCTCTCCCACTGACACACACAGAGTCACTTATACCCCCCCCCCCCCCCCCACACACACACACTAACAAAACACATCAGTCCACACACACCAAACTGTAGAAACATTTCCACACACTCACACACACACTCTCTCTCTCTCTCTCTCTCTCTCTCTCTCTCACACACACACACACACACACACACACACACACACACACACACACACACACACACACACACAGGGGACCTGCAACCAGACACCTCAGCTCTCTGTGAGTACCTCGGGACTGTCTCAAAATAACAATCTCCGTTGTCCACAGAGTGTCAGGTCACATTTTTCCCCATTTAACCTGCAAGTCATACGGCCTGGCCCGTAAACTGAGCATGCTCAGTGTCGGCACAACGCAGCCATCCAACCCCCGTAAATCATCACCACAGCTGCAATACAGCAGATGATAATAGCTCCTTAATGGTGGCAGATTTCAGTGGATTAGCATGAGAGAGTCATAACACACTCCAGACTCTCACAGGGCCTGTCTACAGAGCCTGTAATAACTAGAACAATAACAATATAATCACACTAGCCCAAAATATAGTCTTGAGTATCGCGCTAATAAGCAAGCTACTAAGAATGACATAAGTCCACACTGTAAACTGTGATGACAATTCGCAAAAGGAATGATTTCATTGGGGATCATATTCAGAGGTTTAATGGGGATGACAAAGTGATGGAAATGAAATGGAGGACATGCAAGAGACTTTGGTCACTTTGGTGTTTGGTTGGTTTCATAGTTATTTCCGTCCACACTGACCAACGATAACATAAGTCTGTTCTCACGTGAATGAGTTCATGTCTAAAATTCCATAGTTTCTAATTGGCTATCAACCTTTTATCGTTAAAAAATTTGTAGTGAAAGTGATGTCACTGTTGTTATTGTTGTGGTGTGGACGTTGTCATTGATATTAATTAGAGTGATATTTATTTGTCGTTATAGGTATGCTTATCGTTCTTGGTGTGAACTGCCCTTTAGAAATGTAGATAGGTTTATTATTTATAATGTGGTCTGATAATGTTTGTATATAAAATAAGTAATGTTTGGCAGATGTTATCACAGCACGTAATGCCTTCTTTCGTACCCTAACTCTGCCCCGTCCAATCAGACACCAATTGGGGGTTGATAAGAGCCAATGGAGATAAGCGTGGGGGATAGCAGGCAGGTGCTGAAGGAGAACGGCAGGCGGCGGCCATCTTGGCCGGCCCTCGAAGCTTTATCAGTTAATTGGTGCCAGTGGTTTCCAGCGGGTTTGCTTCACTTTGATCAAATTAATGTGGGATGGAGCAGCTGCTTGCTCGGAAATGCATGTGTGTGTGTGTGTGTGTGCAACCACCATAGAGGCACCTTATCAGGTACTCTGCCGATGCACCAATTACATTAAACCTGAGCATGAAAAGTGTGAGTCAGGTCTGGAATGCATGACTCAGCATTTGTGCATGCAGAAAATACACACACCAAAACTCAGTCAGCCACTCTCTCACACACACACACACACGCAAGCATTTTGACACACTGAACTGTAAAACTGTAACACACTCACTCACTCACTCACTCAAACACACTCACACAGCGAATTATATTTATGTTCATAATAACAAGAATAAAATTAGTTGTACTGTGCCATTTGGGCGAGGCTGTCGTTTCCTATTTAATGCCCATATGCCATTTAATTGGCCAGGGATTTATTGCACTAATGATGTCCCAAGGCCCGTATGGGTCTGTAAGGGTCGGACCGACGCCAAGACTCTGCTGATGGGAACAGAAATCTGGAGAGTGGGAAAAAGACCACAGCCTTATGGGAAGGCAGACAGATGGGCCAGGGAAAGAAACTTGGTGGCTTATGGGAAAAAATGAGTGACTGCAGAATTCCGGAAGCTTGTGCCTGTGAAGGGTTGGGTTGGGTGAGGTGGGGAGTGGGGCCTTAGGCAGAACTTGGTGATGTCATGTTTATGGCGTCATGGCGACAGCAAGATTAACTGTGATTCGCCCGACTGTTTCAACCCATCCATCAGGCATCACTACAGCAATCAGAGGGGCATCAGAGGCTACCTTAACGACTTTTTACTGCTGGGAATCTGTGCAATTTATCATTTGCACACAGGATGTATGTGTGTGTGTGTGTATGCCTGTGTAGCTGCTCACTGATTTACAGATGCCTTGAGGTGTATGACTACAGAATATGTGGCTCTTTTGTCTCTGTCTGCACCTCATTCATGCACACACACACGCACACACACGCGCACCTACATTAGTGATGTGTATGCCCTACCTGTAACTCTTTCATAATGGTGTTGTAAAGCATGTTGGCAAAGTGCTGCTGGGAGGGCTGTCATGTCTCCAGCATGTTCACTCACTCACTCACACACACACACACACACACACACACACACACACACTGTTGGCAACCCACACTGGTGGGAGGGCTGTCATGTCTCCAGCATGTTCACAGGAACCCTTCATCATGGAACCACATCAGTCAACAGGCAATAAACGTCACGGCAGCAGCAGCCGGGGAGGCAAGAAGTCGCTTGTTTCAGTCCAAAGGTCTAACCTGGGCAGGGTGCTTGTGTGTGTTTGTGTGTGTGTGTGTGTGTGTGTGTGTGGGTGTGTGTGTAAAATGTGTGCAGAGAAATGTGAGATGTACAAATATGCCCCCCTTTCAGACAATGTGATATGACTGAGCTCAAGGATGACCGTTTTTGTGCGTGTTTGTGTGTGTGTGAAATGCATGTAGAAAATGTGTCCCCCTTTCAGACATTATGAATGAGCTCAAGTATGTTTTTGTGTGGTGTGTGTGTGTGTGTGTGTGTGTGTGTATGAGTGTGTGTCTGTGATGAATACAGGAAAATATGATATTTACAAATGTGGCCCCCTTTCAGACATTATGAATGAGAAAAGTATGTGTGTTTGTGTGTGTGTGTGTTTGGTTATTGGGACTGTGTGTGGGAGCATATGTGGAAGCACAGTTGTGACAATGAAGAGTGTGTGTGTGTGTGTCAGTATTACGGTCGTTTTATTCTTCGAAGCCTCAGTCACAACCTTGCAGAGAGCTTTTGTAGACTGCTGCCTGTGTGAATGTGCTAGTTAAAGGCCCCGTGCCCCCATACCCCCTCTCCATACACAGATACCAGACGGACTGGCTGTCAGCGTGCGGAAGGATACACACGTTGTTACTGTACTGTGCCCATCAGTGGCTTGATACAGCAGTGCAGCAGATGAGATGGACGCAGGAACCTGAAAGCTAGCACGTGTGTTCCCCAACAGGGCACATTTATTAATGTAGCATGCAGTTTCACCTAAGGCTCGCCAGGGGGCAGTGAAGAGCATCTGTAGACTGATGCCAATTGCTGCCCATTGCCCTGTAGGCAAGAAAGCTATATTTGGGGTGGGGTTGGTGGGGAGCTTGCTTTTGACCAGAGCTGCAGCTGGCATCTCTGGCCTTTCCCATGCCCGGCGTGGTCACTGCCCACTGGTGCCCGTGGAGCCTGACAGCCACCCCCTGGCACGACTGGCCTGGCACAGCTGCCAAGAACTGCACGGCGAGAGGTGCCCGTCTGGGGCACAGACGGCATATGCCCCCACTGACTGACACACACACAAACACACTCACACACAATTACTCACAAGAACGTGCACAGACAAACACTGGCTTTTTCATACATGTACACACAAGCTGTCACTCTCACTCTCCCTATGTCTCTCTCTCTCTCCGACACAGACACGCACACACACAGACACCCAAACACAGAGACACACACGCACACACACAAAAAGTTATGGAATGATCCCTGGGGGCTCCTTGCACAGCTGCCCTGCATAAGTTCTCCTGTATGCCGCAAGATTATACATTACAGCTTAGTTACATAATGCTTTTAAGGACTGGGTGCTCATAAATCACATCCGCCTGGCACCTCACAAGGAATCATGTAAACAGCCAGTGATGAACAGATGCATCAGTTTGGGCATCTCTCAGGGAAACAAGCATATCTGCTTCAGCACGCTTATTTTTGTATTATTTCTCTGTGCATATGGCACAGCTGCAGAAGTCTCCAGCTTCAGAACTTCATGCTGTTACTACTGATCATTAAAGCAGCAAAACAACATTTCCCAGCCACCCCTTTTCTGTTACTGTGGACTCCTGGGATGGAGAAGTGTCTCCTAGGCTGTCACCTGCTCCCTTGTTCACTGGTGCCAAACCACAGAACTGATTTTAGGGCTCATGTTTGCTCTCAACTGGGGTGAAATGTCCTGCAAAAGCTGTAGCTGTAAACGGCTATTAGAACCTTCTGGAGAATGAGCCATTAGAACCTTCTGGAGAATGAGCCATTAGAACCTTCTGGAGAATGAGCCATGCTGTGTTTTCAGTCACTTACTCTCTGTCTCTTTCAAAGACAAAAAAAAATGGAAAACACAGAGGCAATTATTAATCTTCATGACGCTGGCTGCTGGCATATTGGGCTCTGGAGTGCAAGGCGGGGGAAGAGTGTCTGAGTGTGTGAGTGTGTCTATGTGTGTAAATGGAGATGCCTGGAGAGTCAACAGGTTCCAGCAGCTGCTCTCTGATTGCCTGTCTGTCTGAGAGCCGAGTTACCAGCTTCACCAGACAACATGCCTCAAAGCTCAAACGGAGATTCAGAGTGCATTTGAGTAGAAGAGTGTGTCAGTTTGAGTGTTTTCTAAGATGGCTCCACTGTGTGTGTGTGTGTGTCTGTCTGTCTGTGGACATGTATGGATATGTGTATATGTGTGCTTATACATGTTCTCATGTGCTCAGATGTAAAGGGTGTGTGTACGTCTGTCTGTGGACATGTATGGGTGTGTGAATATGTGTACTTATACATGTTCTCATGTGCTCAGATGTAAAGATAGTGTGTGTGTGTGTGTGTGTGTGTGTGTGTGTGTGTGTGTGTGTGTGTGTGTGTGCGCTAAAATTGGTAAGCAGAGACCTCTAAGTATGATGGGGGAGATGTGAGGTGGTCTGACTGAGGCGGAGTGACATGAGCCAAAGACCCTGTCAACAGCGACCAATCATTATCCCCTAGAGCTGTGGAATGAACAGATCACAATCAGGGAGGGAGGGAGGGAAGAGAGATAGAGTGAGAGAGGAACCTGCACCATGACAAATGAGAGACGACAAGCAAAAGATGGCAAATATTATATAAACCGGAAATATAAACCGGAAAGAGGAAACAAAGGAAAGCCAGAGAGAGAGAGATAGAGACAGAGGCAGAAAGATGTAAAGGAAAGAGTGATATAGAGATAGTGATAGATAGAGAGAGATAGGCAGAAAGAGAGATGTAAAGGAAAGGAGAGATAGAGATAGACAGATAGAGATACGGAGAGAGAAAGAGATGGATAGATAGAGAGATGAGATGCATGAATGTAAGTCTCATATGCCCTTATGGCATTATGAGTTGAGTAAATGCATTTAAACAGCACAGACTGAGGTTGAGACTGCAAAATGCTTGCTAAAACTATTCAGGAAGGCTGCATATGTTTTCTGTGTGTGTGTGTGTGTGTGTGTGTATAGTTGGTCACAAGTGACAGACTGAGAGACGGGCAGCCAAACAGAGGGGGCAGGGCACTGCTTGGCAGAGACACACACGCGCACGTGCACACACACACGGCTCTTTTAGAAATTATACACAGACATTTGCAGGTTGAACACACAAACACACAAGGACAGTGGTAAGTCCTGTGCGTAACAGGAGGAGAATTTCACATGCAAATCACAGGGATTTCTCCAAGCAGAAAATTTCAGATGCAAATGCCTGCACCTATACCGAGTGAAAAGCGCACCTTCAGCTCTGGGTAGGCTGACACACACACACACCCCATGGCAATGCAGTACAATGATGGAAAGCACTCTCTGCCATGCGCTAATGGCTGAACTAAATTTCCACTAAACAAGCCACACAAAGTTTAACTGGACAGGACTAAATGAAGCATGTCAAAACTTCAACAAACTTCTGGCATCACATTAATATTTCAGCCTTGATGTCTCCTTGAAATCTGCTTGTTTACAAAAATAAATATATAAACAAACTTTTAAGTATCTTGGAGTCTGAGCTCTGTTATTATTCCTGTGGTGATTTGGGTGTCTGTGTTCTCAGTAGCTGCTGGCAATCCGTGTGGTGATTAGTCAGGCCTGCGATTCCCATAGTCACATACAAACATACACCAACAGAGCTCATGAGGAGGAGGAAGACAAGAACAGAGCAGGAAGAAGAGGAAGAAGATGAAGGAAAAGGAGGAGGAGGAGAAAGAAGGGGAAGGCAGAGGATGTAGAAGACACAAGAACAGGAGGAGGATGAAGATGAATAAGCAAATGGTGATGATGGTGGTGATGAAGATGATAACAGAGATGAACACAAAAGAAAATGTAGACAAAAACTGTGAGGAAGGAAGAGGTCAACAATGACAGAGAGAATCAAGAAGTCAAAGTTGACGAAGGTGAAGACAATGATGAAGATGAGGAAGACGAAGAAGAAGAAGAGGAATGATGGCAGTTAGTCTCTGCTATGAGAATGATGAATCCAAGGCGGGCCCAGCTCCTACAGGGTGGTCACACCCTCAGGCAGAGATCAACTCTCTGACTGACAACTGGAGGTCATGACAGAGACAGACACAGAATGAGGGAGGGGGAGGGAGAGGGAGAGAGGGAAAGGGAGAGAGGGAGAGAGAGAAGAGAGGAGAGTAAAAGAATAATGGGAGAATTACAGAAGCAAAAGAAAAGGAGGGAGGGAGAAAAAGGGAGAGACAGGAAAAGAACATCCCAGAAGGACAGAGTGGAATCGCGCCAGTGAGAGAGAGGAAGAGTGAAAAGAACATTGGCATGGATGAGCCTAGGAGAGAGGGAGTGAGGGAGAGAGAGTGTGAGGGCGAGAGAGAGAGAGGGAGAGAGGGGGAGAGAGGGAAAGAGGGGCGACCGTGCTGTGAACTCAAACCCTGGGCGAGCCCTCCGCCTGTCAATCAAGTGTCCAACGGCCGTCACACAGCCAGGCTGCTGCAGGAGGTGATAGGGTGACAGGTCCCAATGAGAGCGTGCAAACAGGACGGAATGAGCCAGCCAGCAGGATTGGGCGGAGGTAATGTGTGTGTGTGTGTGTGTGTGTGTATGTGCGAGAGAGAGAGAGAGCATTTGTATGTCTGTGGCCTGTGTGATATTTGAATAAGAACATGATGGTGTGTGTATGTGTGTGTGTGTGTATGTGTGTGTGTGTGTGTGTCTGTGTATGAGGGCGAATAGGGACATTGGACAGAGAACAGCAATGCACTCAGCACTTGTTCCATTCCACAGACATTTTTTTTCTCACTTAATGGTTTTTTAAATGTGGAATTTACCGGTAAATTAGAGCAGATAGCTACACTGGAGACAACCATGGAGGGCAGTGAAGCACAATAGATGTTTCACAGCGCATTACCGACAATGTCATCATACATACACACACACACACACACAAATACACACACATACACACTACAGCAAAGCAAATATAGATATATTTTACTGTCAAATGACTGAGAGATTTATTAACTTGACTTCCACATGTAAAGATGCTAAATGAATGCAGATGAAATGTTATGGCTCATTGCCAAACAAGTACATCA
>JAIFZK010000021.1:16545000-16555000 GCA_027481765.1 Tenualosa thibaudeaui | reverse complement strand
CCACTGCCGTGCAGATTCATTCATCAGGCTCTGGGCCAGCCTTTCACAGAGGCAGCTCACAGGGTTAACTCACTTCATGGACACCATCCAGACACTTGCCGACGGCGTGGAAACACTGATGCCAAACGTGTTCTGGGGCTTAAGGCCTGCTTCCGCCACTGGGGTCGAGACGCCCTGGAAACGATCTGGGGATGACATGAGGGCTCTAACTCCCCCCCCCCCCCCCCCCAACACACACACACACACAGACACACACTCCTCCCTCTCCATGGGATGTGTGTGTGGAGAGTAAAAACACTAAATCCTTCCCTGATTTTCTATTGCCTATTCTATTCTATCATGCTCCAGCAGTACTCCTTGGTCCCTTCATTCCCTTCAAGGTTTTCTGCATGAGGCTGTGTTGAACCTCAGAGTAGCTCTAGAGTAACCCTCTCCTGCAAATAAAGGCCTAGGAAAACCAGTTCTCTCCATACACTGCACACGTCTCTGGAGGCAAAAGTACACTCTGTACTCATATACACTATGTGTTCTGTATGAGTTTCCTCACTCATCTCAAGCACACAACTACACACACACACACACACACACACACACACACACACTTGTATGCCCGTGGACGTTAAAGCGTTTAACACACAAGGTGACTAACAGCATTACCCCCTTTCATGCATGCCAAATCTAGATGAAGCACACACACACACACACACACACACACACACACACACACACACACACACGGCCCTTGGCTGTTCCAGCTGAGAGGCTTGAGTCAGAGTTTGTTTTGCTAAGGCGAGGGGTGTATCTTTGCAGGAGAAATCACAGCCTGGAGGTGATGGTGGGACCCCCACTTATACCCAGCAGCTTGCTTAATTATTTTACACGCAGCAAAAAGCACTGCACTGGCAGGCAGGCACACACACACACACACACACACACACACACACAGGGCAAGTATACACAATGTGGTGTTGCAGCAATACACAGACACCAACACACACGCATGAATGCTCCGCCACACACTCGGAACACAAACGCACACACACACACAAAACATTTACTCAGATTAATTTTTCCATTAGTGGATGTGTCAAAAGCGCTCTCTTACCACAGCTTTCCCAACATGACGAAAATAATGGAGCATATATGGTGTGTGTATGTATGAGTGTGTGTGTCTGAGTCTATGTGTGTGTGTGTGCGCGCGTGTCTCATTTCACCCCACGGATCTGAAGGCAAGTTGGGGCAAATGGTTGTCCCTAATCACATCCCATCAACCTCAGCTCAATCCAAGGGCAGACCTCTGGCATGCTGAGCCTAGTGCTGGAGCTGATGCCCCCCTCCAGTGAGCTAGCAGGCAATCACTGTGTCAGGCAAGTCTGTGTGTGTGTGTGTGTGTGTGTGTGTGTGTGTGTGTGTGTGTGTAAGTTAAGATAAAATGTAGGGGAATGGCAGTAAACATGGCATGCAGTGTGTGTGTGCGTGTGCATGTGTGCTTGCATGCGTGTGTGTGTGTGTGTGTGTGTGTGTGTGTGTGTGTGTGTGTGTGTGTGTGTGTGTGTGTGTGTGTGTGTGTGTGTGTGTGTGTGCGCGTGTGTAAGGTAAAATGTAGGGGAATGGCAGCCAATATGGCATAGAGTGTATGTATGTGTGTGTGTGTGTGCGTGTATGCAGAGTAGAAGGGTGGTGCTGGCAGCAAACATAGCATACAGTGTGTGTGTGTGTGTGTGTGTGTGTGTGTGTGTGTGTGTGTGTGTGTGTGTGTGTGTGTGTGTGTGTGTGTGTGTGCATGCCAGTGTGCATGGTATGCAGTGTGAAGTGTGTGTGTGTGTGTGAGAGAGTGTGTGTGTGTGTGTGTGTGTGTGTGTGTGTGTGTGTGTGTGTGTGTGTGTGTGTGTGTGTGTGTATACATACACATGGCACACTGCAGGTAAAACAAAAGGGGGAAAATGACACACACAATGAGTGAAGAGTCTCGGTTGATCCGTTTTTCTCACCAGTACTCCATATGCCTCGAGGACACACACTCACATGCACACACACTCACATGCACACAGCGGCGGTGTGCATTATAGCAGAGGATATGAAAATGGAACTGATCGCCAACACGCCGCTTGGACCCCTAATCGCCATAGTATTGTACACTTCATGAGCGATGTGTTGATCTCAGAGTTTGTTAGCTTGACTCTCAGCTCTCTCTACTCATAGTTATTCTCCTTCTCTTTCTCTCCCCCTCTCTCCATCTCTCTCTCTCTCCTTTTGTAATCTACCTCTCTTAACCTCCATCTACTGAAGAGCTGGAAGCACAGAGTGGAGAATGAACACCATCATGTACTCGTGATGTGCTGGAGTGCCATTAATGCTCTCGACAGCAGACAAGCAGTAGCAGCACATACGCACAGGCAACTAGAGACAATGTGTGTGTGTGTGTTAATTATGTGACATATGTCACACAGACATTTATCAGTGTACATATGTATGCACCTAGTGGACATTAGTCCAACAGACACACTCTTGCTATGCATGCAGACACACACAGACAGACACACACACAGACACAGGCTTAAGTAATAAGACCAGAGAGGCCGTTGTATACCATGAATATAGCTCAGCTGAGGTGTGTTGTTAGGCACGAGGAGCAAAGTTGAGTGGAATTAAACTCCCTCAGCTCTGCTATATTTATGGTACAGAACGGACTCAAGGGGCTTATCGCTTTCTAAAATAGCTACCACACTTAGACAAAGCCACAGCAACAAGAAATGCCGTGATTTATTCCTGAACATCACTTTCTCCGCCAAGAAATCTATTTCCTTCAGATGAATGGTTGCCAAGTAACGCACAAATGCAGCCAAAGTAACTTTTGAATGGAGCAGCAATACAGAACAAAATACGCTGTCAGCTGTGCTATACTGGGGAACACACAGTGGCATCTAACACGATTCAACCAATCATAATCAAGGACCGTAACTATCCGTTTAAGAAATGCACATAAACATTAACATGCCACAACCACAGTCTCACAAACAAACACACACACACACACACACACACACACACACACACACAGCAAGAAGACTTCAGGGTCCACTCCGTCTCACAGACATGAGCTCATGAACTAAGAAATTCAAACAGAGTTTCAAGCGAGAGAGAAGGGAAAAAGAGAGAGAGAAGTCTGAGGAAGAGATGGCAAAGGATCTCCATCACAATGAGTCTGTGGACATCAGACGAATCTCTGAGGAGCTGAGCCCAGTCTAATCTCTCTGGGTCATCACTGCGAGTCGACTAGGCGGTTGGCCAGCCGGCCGGTGGACGTTAAATCTGCAGACGCCTTATCGGATGAGAGACGTCAGGGGCTGCAGGGTGGACATCTGAGCACAGAGAGATTGAAAAGAACACAAACTTCAGAGAAGCCGCGGAAGGTTTTTTCTTACCGACTCACTGGCTGAGTGAGTGAAGAGTCAGTTCCACCAAAAAAAAAAAAAAAAAGAAATGAAAGTAGTTCAATTAAGTGGATGAACAGGTAGGAGGAAGAGAAGGATGAATGAGGGCTGGTCTAAGGAGGTATGGGCGGAGAGAGAGAATGATCCATTAAAACGCTGCGGTCACAATACCGTCTCTCACGCCGGTACCGTTTGGCTGTGGCTTCTCAGCAAAGCGCTCATAGGTCGCCAACTATCTCCACACCATTTAGGATAGATGAGGCACATTGAGATGCCAACACCTCATTAGGTTTACTGAAAGTTATCCCGTGGAATCACGAGCACATTCATCATATTTGCAGAACCTCTGCAGAAGTAGTTCAGCGAGCTGTAAAATGCAGCACTACGGCAAAGCCAGTCAGTGCTTCATATGACAAGAAGGGAAGGAACACTGACACAACCCAGCTGATATGCTGACAAGGTAGACAGAAATGCCATTCAAACTACACAGATAACCTACAGAGAAAAGCCTGAATGCCAGCGTATGCAAATGTGCCGCTAGGTTGGGACACATAAAAGAGAATAGAAAGAGCTTGTCTATTCTTTGTGCACGGAGGAGAATGTAAACGGGACACAACGTGTTGGGAGCAGTTTGAAAAGATCAACACATATGAAGGAGGACATTTTAATTCGACATATGCTGAGACAGAACCCCAGGGTTTGCGGGGTTTTTTTTGTTCTGGCAGTGGCATTTTGTTTGGGGAGGATGCAACTGGATTACTGTCTGTCACCGTGGTTCTTATATGCTGCAGTCTAATCTGGAATCCTTATCAAGGCCAAGCAGCACCTGGCTGGGCCCTCCAATATCCAACTCTTACAGACGAATGTTCAAATTCCTCCAACAAAGCCCAGCGTTGGTAACAAGCATGTTTTCTCTCAACAGTTTATTTAGAATGATTTAGCGCAAAACCACCCACTTCAACCCTTCACCCAGCTCTCCTGGGTGCTCAAGGAGAACTACCAACTCTAACTGCTTGTGAATGTTCGCATCTCACATATACAGCATCTGTGGAGAACTCAGACAGCAAAGAGATAACTGTTGGAATATCGTGAAATTTGAAAGCACTTCTGTTCTTCAGCTTCCAGGCGTGTTTCAGTTTAAAAAAAAATAAATAGTGAAGGTGCCGTGGTACCCGTAAAATAAACCCAGAAATTCTCTACACACTGCGGTCTCTCTCTCTCTCACACACACACTCATTCCCTTTCCCTCTCTACTATCCTGTCTGATTAAAGTACGAAAAAAAAACTAAGAAAAAGTAAATGGTTGACGACTCATACACCTTCCGTTCCTCTTAGCATTAATCTTCACATCCATCATCAACAATCTTCTTTGAGACTAGGTGATCCACCCAAAGAACACAAACTACACTACCTGCACCCCACTGAGAAGAGAAGAGAAGAGAAGAGAAGAGAAGAGAAGAGAAGAGAAGAGAAGAGAAGAGAAGAGAAGAGAAGAGAAGAGAAGAGAAGAGAAGAGAAGAGAAGAGAAGAGAAGAGAAGAGAAGAGAAGAGAAGAGAAGAGAAGAGAAGAGAAGAGAAGAGAAGAGAAGAGAAGAGAAGAGAAGAGAAGAGAAGAGAAGAGAAGAGAGCAGTGTCAAGCAGTCAGTTCTTTCATGTCAGTCTTGCCAGCGGCCTCCCTGCCAGCGGCCTTGAGCATCTAATAGTGAAAAGGAAAGGAACGCAATTACAGCAATCAGAGTCACCAACGAGCAGGAAACCGAGGCACCAACCTCGGCATGGATGCTGCATATTTATGTGGCGTTTAAGGAATTATTTTCCGGAATATGATTGTGGCAGATACATCCAGGTTCACAAAGCATGTGATCCAGTTGGCTCAATACTGAAGCGACAGCATACAGGAGGGCTAATTCTTTTAGATTCACTCATCCTGAGCCATACCATAGACTTAAGCATTAATCTAATTATCAACTTTAAAATCAAGCGCATTAATGAAACTGAGCTCACCAATTATATTTGGTAACCTTGTATAAGAACCACTGATTTATATTCCCAGTCATCAGCAACCCTTTGCTTTCAGCAGGGGCCCATCCAGGCGACTCTGTACACTCATGTCAATAGAGGCTTGTCGTCATTGAATCTACAGGCCTGAAAGACTACTTTAGTACTTGAACATTTGGGCTGACATCGAGTACGTAGTGTGTAGGCTGTCTTTCATGTATAGATGATTCAGTGTTAAGGGCTTCATGTGTAGGTGATTCAATTCTTCCAATCCTTATTCAGTCCCCCTCTGTTTTGCTTGATATCGTCTTCTTCCCACATTCTTACATTCTTTTACACAGAGACAGAGAGAGAGAAATGCAAACATACTGGTGCTCCAATGGGGTGCTGAAAAGAAATGTACTTACACTGAATTCAATCCAGCCCCGAGGGAGTTTGTTATCACTTGTGTATAAAAAATGCCAGCTCAGAAAAGAAGAAAAGAAATACCATCTTTTAGTAGTTATCAGTGTGGGTCAGGAAGAGAAAGTAGGAGAGAGAGAGAGAAAGAAGGGAGGGAGGAAGAGATGAGGAGAATGAGATATATGGGGAGGGGGAGATCTGTATCAGTTTGCTGTTAAGGATGACAAAAGGCCTTGGGCGCTTACATAGCACTTTCTACTGCACAGAGATCAGCCAATTTGATCTCCTCTACCTGTGTGTGTGTGTGTGTGTGTGTCTATGTGTGTGTGTCTGTCCTTCAGGAGACTCATTAACTTCTTTTAATTACAGTTTGCCATTTACAACTGAAAGCCACTGTAAATCTGACAGCTCAGCCAACAAGGTGTGTGTGTGTGTGTGTGAGTGAGTCAGACAGAGAAGGAAAGTGATAGAGGGAGAGAAAGTGACACTTTTCTTCTATACACACACAGTGATGTCCTTTATGTACTTATATATCCATATGTGTGCATGCATCCTCCCTCACACTCTGTCACTCTCTCTCTCTCTCACACACACACACACACACACATCTCCCATGGGTCTCCACTCCCTGCAGTAGTGTGTGGTGAAGCAGGAGCCATATTATCTAAATGCACGGACGGACAGGGGGGCGCGCGCACACACGCACACACACACCATTCCCCCTTCATTCACAACCAACACCAGCAACACTCTCATTTGGCATATTACGATTGGCTCGCATGTTGAATATAATGCATTGTAGCGCTCTTTTAATAACGTTTTTCAAACATTCTTTGTGATGACAAATAGTGCAATGCATCACAGTAGCGCGCAGTTGTCCACTTACACAAGGAAAGTGCTGATGAGAGACATTTCATTATGGATGGATGTGTATTTATTATTGGGTTACGGCCATCATAGACTGGGTGATTTGCTGAAGTGCAGTTTCAGAGCTCACTGCACTTAACAGATTGTCGTCTTGGCTTGTTGCAAAGGCTGTATTGCAGCTGCTTGTCGATGTTAAAAAGAATACAAATAAATAAATCATAACTGCTTATTCAATACATAATTAAAGTAAAGTAAAGTAAAGTTGACTGGCATTTAGCAGACACTTTTACGCAAAGCGGTACGTACTCGCAAGTTGTGGTTTGGGAATTGAACCTGGGTTGCGACGTAACCGCCACCCCACCTGATTATTTTGCACAATATGGATAACAAGATTGCTTCACACTCAGGGATACTGGAAACAGTATCCATTCTGAAATCCAAAAATTTTAATCAAATTTTTTTATAGTCTAGTCAAATGAGTAAGGAATGTTCCTTAGCAAACCTCCTCAGTCATGTGCATCAGCTATTGAGCCACGTCACCTGTGTGCAGACAGAAGGGATGCATGATGGGGCGATATCTTCATGATATTTCCATAGTCACTGAAGGCATGATCACAATTAATCAATACATTTGATTAAATTTGATACAGTTGACTTGCTGCCTAAAATTCTGTACTTTACTGAGATTGTGCAGTTGGTTGGGGCATCTTGGACTTCAGTAGCAGCCTATAATGTCTCCTGTCTTTTAGTTCAGACACTGTTCATACATACTGAATAACTCAAGTGTGTCATTTCACACACCATTACTGGCTTTTGACCTGTGACCTTTTGGAGTTAGTCGGGCTCTTCTAGAGGTCAGACCTCCAAACAGTACGCCACCCACTGCGCCTGCATTACTGAGCCCATCTAGCAGTTCACCCTTGGGGATGACTGTCTGTAAATGTCAGTCGGACAAAATCTCCTTTGGTGTGTGTGTGTTTGTGAGTGTGTGTGTGTGTGTGTGTGTGTATAGGTGTGTGTGTGATGGTGTCTGGATCAGTGAGAAGAATAGATGAGTAGATGAAGGACAAGATGGGAATCAGGAGGTTTAGATTGTGTTTGACCTCCGCAGCCCTGGCACACACACACACACACACACACACACACACACACACACACATCACTCTACTGAGAATTTTGAATTTTGAGGAGGAATACATTGGAATTAAAATAGGCTCCACTTCACATGGAGTAGCGAAAGACACACACACACATCATCCCTAAATCATGCAGAACTCACCCAGTGCCGCCCAGCACAACCTCGCCAAACTGTCCAGAAGCCTCTCAAGATGAGAGGGCCTGGACACGTATGTAATTTTTATTTGGGGGAGGAGAGAGAGAGAGAAAAAAAAAGATGCTCCTTAGATCCCTGCTCCCACGGGCAGACTGAGCCCTCATCAAAAGCAGTGGTGATGTTTAAATGCCCTTGCGGATGAGTCAGACTAGATCACACGTCTCTTCTGACCACAGCAAATAAATGACCGACAGAGAGCGAACAATGAGTGGGCAAGCAAGAGTAGATGACTATGTGAATGTGTGAAATTGTGAAACTGTGTGTGTGTGTGTGTCTGTGTGTGTGTGAGAGAGAAGTCTGTGTAATGTCTTCACTCAGAGCTTCCTCTATATTCATTTAAGGAGATGTGAAGAGGCTGCTGGGATGTGCTTCACAGAAAGACCTTCACAGATGCACAAACATGAGGGCCTTAGATGAGAGGGAGAGCATCCCTCTCCATCTCTCCTGGCCACACACACACACACACACACACACACACACACACACACACATACCACAAAGGATGGGATGTATCCTGTGTACTTTCTTTGGGAAAGACGGGCAAGAGACAAGATAAGAAAAGAGAGAGGGGAGAGAGAGAAAAAGGGAACGCCAAGGGTGCTTGCCAGAGCCTCTTGTATACCACCTTATGGAAACCAGTCAAACCGCAACAGAATGAAAGCGCCACACACACAAAATTTGACACTTACGACACAACACCACACACAGACAACCTGCAACACACAAGCTGTCTCACAAACACACAGAAATGGAAACTTATATGAACAACTCACTCTCACTCACTCACAGTGAGAAAGTGGGAGATTGCCAGTGGATACGACTATAGTCAGGACCCCCCACAGTCCGTTCTATTCCTTCCCGACCCAGCGCTTCCTGGCTCCCAGACGGCTGAAGTATTAGTCAGTGTCTGGGGCTGACTGGAGCCTTTAATTAGCATATTAATTAACACCAGAGCCTCCAACACGCTACACAATTGGAAATGTGCTTTGAAAAGTTTATAATTGTGTTTTTGCCACAGCTCTCTGCTTTGTGAACAGACGTCATCCATTATAATACTTGTAGAAAGTGTTTTTTTTTTGTTTTTTTTTAAGACAGACATAGAAAAAAAAAAAACACGGCATAAATAAAGAGTTATGTTTTATAGTTATGAAATTTCTCAATTAATAATATGTGGACATCAATTATATTTGACTATTAGACTGTTAAAGAGCGTTTTTATTATGTAGTTTGTCCTCACCAGGGGGTTAAATGGAATAGACACCTCATGCCTGGCCTGTGTGTGTGTGTGTGTGTGTGTGTGTGTGTGTGTGTGGGTTTGGTGGGGGGGTGAGCAGGAGGGCGAACAGCGAATGGCTGGTCATGCCTGTCAGCTCCACTTGTGTCTGCACCACAATCCCTCTGTGATGGATTGGGTGGCCGGAAGGACGCGTCTGGCTCCTCCTCAGACTCCGCTGGGGAAACAGCCCTGTTGACTTTCTGGAGGACGGCTGCCAGATTCCCTCAGTCAGGCCCGGTGGAAAATGGGGGGTGGGGTGGAAGAGGGTTTGCGGCATGGTGTGTGTGTGTGGGGGGGGAGTGGAGGGTGATCTGGCTACGCTACATTAGCCTGGAAGCACACAGATGCCACTGCTGAAAGAGGAACTGGAAGAAAAACTGGCCATGGGCCTGTGAATCCGCATGCAATACAAGCAAGGTGTTGTGGTCCTTGTGTGTGTGTGTGTTGTTTTCTTAGTGTGTCCTGATGTATAGCTGTCCTTCAAATCTGCAATAATCTGCAAAGTGACAGTCTTGGCATCAGTCAAATTAGTTTAGCTCTGGTTATGACTTGGTAGTTCACTTGATTATATTGTGCCGTGTAAATGCATGACATAACCTGCACTTCAGTTAACCTTAGCCTAAATGAGACAGAATATATTTTTAATACACACACACAAATTCATGCAATAAACACAGCCAGGTCCCTCTG
>JAIFZK010000021.1:16532500-16537500 GCA_027481765.1 Tenualosa thibaudeaui | reverse complement strand
AGAAATGCTACAAGGTTTGTTGTTTGTTGTTTGTTGTTGTGTTAGTTCATGACCCTAGACCCTAGATTGTGAACTAACACATATTTACATGAGTAAATAAGATTGTGTGTGTGTGTGTGTGTGTATGTGTCCTATCTTTGTGATATTTATTTACTGTGGACTGCTTTGTATGAGTCCATGAGTTCGTACTAAATATGGCTGATAATGAGCAGGAAAAAGCATGCTAATAAAGCCAGCTATTCCCACACCATTCATTATGGATTTATTAAGCATTTAGTAACAAATATACACACACACACACACACACAAACATCCGCAAAAACACAGGGAGAGGCGGGGGTGGGGGGCTGACCGATCTGCTTCAAGCAGATCTGTCAGCAAAAGAATTTACAGATAGTGTATGTTGTATTATTGTTCATTTTCAGAGGGTCTAGATGGCATGTTTCTCCTAGGAGGCAGTACAAGTGTGTGTGTGTGTGTGAGAGTGTGTGTTTATGTTATGTTTATGTTATTCATGACTAAAAAAAGCTTAAACATGCAAACAAAACACAAATTCACACCAACATACTGTAAATAGAGAACACACACACACACACACACACACACACACACACCAAACACGATACACACACACCTGCACAAGCATGCCAAAAATGCCTTTTCACAAAGTACACAACTAAAGGCAGAAGGCCTCCTGCCGTTTGTGTGTGTGTGTGTGTTCACTTGAAGCACATGTAGACAGATAGCCAAGGTACCAAGCCTGTCACACATGATCAAAGTATCAGTCACAGTCTCCTCACCTCTGTCTGTTTCAAACACACACACACACACACACACACACACACAAACTTCAAAGTAGTCCCTTCAATAAAATTACTAAAATTGTGTGAATTCTGTGAGTGATGTTACAGAAATAAACAAACAAACAAACAAAAAAGAAAACAGGCACATAGAGAAAATAATAGAGAGTGAAAGAGAGAGAGAGAGAGAGAGAGAGAGAGAGAGAGAAAGGAACCTGGAGGGAGGAAGATTATAAAAGTCTCATTCCCTCTGTCCACAGTCTTCCTCCTCTTCCTCCTCTTGTCTGCTCCACTCTCCTTGCTCCGCTCCTGGTTTATGTAGGTCACCAGAGGGAGAACAGGATGGAGAGAGCCCCTGTGTGTGGTGTGTGTGTGTGTGTGTGTCAGTGGGAGAGAGAGCCTGAGGAAGGTTGGCAGCGGTGACTCACAAACGCCTCATGCAGGATTGCCACGTTCAAACACACTGACTGACTCATCAGCTCTATCCAGAGCAGACTTCCATATCAATACAGATGCCCACACCCACACACACACACAATATCACTGCCATGTTACAAACAGTCCTGACCTCACACAAATAAACTGTAATGTCTAGGGAGTTGAGTAACTAACCGTGTGAACTAACTTATCCTAACATACACACACGCAAATATATAGTCATATATACAGTCAAAAACACGCATTCACATACTCTTCAACAGCACCACAGAAACCAGCGTCACACCCCACAGCACCATGAGCCCGTCCCAACAGAGACTAGCGTCACACCCCACAGCACCATGAGCCCGTCCCAACAGAAACTAGCGTCACACCCCACAGCACCATGAGCCCGTCCCAGGAGTGTCTGGGAAACTTCCCATCCCACTCGTTTGTATGGGTAGCAGGCACTGTTTCAGCCTTTTAAAGTCGTTCCACAAACAAACAAACAAACACACTCACATAATACCCCATTTAATGTACAAGTTCATTTTTTTTATACTTAAAACCTTGTTTTATGATCGTTTATGATAAAATACAATAGATAAATAGACAATAGATAGATAGACTAAAATTTAGATAAATGCTTCTGTTCTGAGAACTTTCGGCTGTTGTTCGGTTGTTTGCCCTGTTATCCTTCCCTCCATATTGGTCACTTGTTCAGTTATTTACACACACAGACACAACAACACACACACACACACACACACACACACACACACACACACACACACACACACACACACACACACAGGGTGCGATTTGTCAAAAAAAAACAGAGGGGGGGTGTTTTATGTTGTTGTTTTTTAATCATGAAAAAATCAACAGGTTAAATTATTTTTTAGGGTAATGGTAGACCATATGTGCCTAAATTATGAACAGATGAGCATTCATCTTCAATGCAAACTTAAAAAGACATGAAACATTTCATTTTCTGTACCGGCCACGATGTGATGGCTTATTTGGGCTTCAGAACCATGGATAAGGTCCGATCACGCGAACATGTCAGAGGATTGACAAAGGAACATTAGCCTACTGGGATCGGTCTGTAAAACGTAACAATAATGATTTCACATGTCATAAAATATGATTTCACATGTTATGTCAAAGTAACTAATTATAACTAAATAAACAGTTTGCTCTGATGTCGGATTTCATGTGGCCTTTTCGGTTTTCCTGGCGCGTCATCTGCAGCGTGTCGTCCTTTTATCCACATCTCTGCGAAACTGCGCAGGGAACGAGCACACGTCTGGCCCATTAACAGCGATGAAAAGAAGACCGTTCAGTGTGGGCACATTAATTCTGTTGCACTCATCAGTAAGGATATGATTCATAGCACTAAATCCTCGTTCACATTCTGCTGTTGACACAGGGAGTGTAGAGACGGCAGAAAACAAGTCGCGGAGATTGTCGTTCGGGTCAGGTTGAAAGTTAGCAGGCTACCAACAATGTAGATTATAGCTGTGTAAGAAACTGTCACAACCTCATTTCAATTTCAATCGTTTTTTTAAATTATTGACCCCGAGGATAAAATTCTTTCAGCAGAACTACAAATCGCACCCTGCACGCACACACACACACACCTACAACATGGCTGCATAGGTGCCCTGATGCAATCTTTCCTAAAGCACTTTAGTTTGTAAAGACATGAAAATCAATGAGTGGTCAGTAATGTTCACTGATAAGCTGACAAAAAAAAAAAATCATTGCAAAGCGTGACTTCAGCTTGTGTTGCTTCAAACTCATAGTTTACATACGGGTATGATGGGTTTGAAAAAATAGGTCCACAATTGAGAATGAATGGAAACCATACTTTGCAGTGATTTTTGTGTCAGTTACCGCAACAAATGTCAATTTTTGGAACAGAGGCATTCACTAAAAATCGTATCTTAACCATTATATTTAATCATAAACGATCAGAAAACAAGACCTGAAGTGTAAATAAAAAAATTAAAAAATAAAAGGAGAGGGGTGTGTGTGTGTGTGAGTGTGTGTGTAATCGATGCGGGTGCAGCGCGTTACAGGGGGATGATGCGTGTCAGCTCTCTGATTAGTGTCCTGTGTCCTCAGATAAACGGTCCCGAGTGACCGATCAATAGCATCATAAAGGAGCGACAGAGGCAGGGAGAACAGGAAAGGATGAGAGAATAGAGGAGAAAGAGGGAAAGGGGGAAAAAAGCAAGCAAGGAGAAGGAGAGGCGAAGAGAGGATGACAAAGGGGAAGAAGGGAGACCAGGAGGGTAGGAGCGAGGAGAACAGGATAGCAGAGGAAAAGAAAAGGGATAGAAGAGGGGAGAGGAAGAGAGGGGAAAAAGGGAAATGATGAGGACCTGAAAATGAATGGAAGCAGAGGAACATGGAATGAGAGGGTCTAGTGCCCTGAGATGGGCCTCAACCAAGACCCTCAGCATACAGCCCAGAAGAGAGGATGCCGGCTTTGGGCCGATTCTGGGCCAGACGCACGCCATGCCTTCTCCATCATCAGTGAGTGAGTGAGTGAGAGAGAGTGTGCGTATGTTTGTGTGTAAGTAAGAGGGGGGTGGGGTGGAGAGGACAGACACAGAAATGAGGGCCAGACGACCGTTACGTGAGAGGGCAGCATTCATGAGGATGGATCAATGACATCACGGACAGACTCCCCCATGAGTTAACACACTCTCACACACAGGGGACTAAGCCGCTGGGTTAGTAAGGTGATGATGTTCTGTATACACATACACTCAGAAAGATGGAGGGTCTTCTGCTAGGAGATAAAGGATGGGTGATGGGGAAAGGAGGCCTCTAAGGAGAGCAGTGAGAGAAGAGGGAGAAGAAAGAGGAGGAGGAGAGAGAGTGGAGGAGAGAGGGGGAAAGTATGGCAGGAACTGAGAGGAGAGGAAGAACAAGGAGAAAGACAGGAGAGGAGAGAGAACAGATGAGGGGAGAAGAAAGAAGAAAGCAGAAGAAGGAGGGTTCTTGTCTACTTGATGAAAGGTCAGGAAAAGCTCCTTGAACTCCAGGAGCCTAAACACACACTCACACACACACACACACACACACACACACACACACACACACACACACACACACACACACACACACACACACACACACCCCTGGCTTGTTCATACGTGCATACTGAGACATTTGGAAGCTGAAGCTCAGGTGCTGATTATCTCAACAGGGAGCTGAGAGCCTACCGTACCTGTCCAACACTGTGCCTGATGAGCACGCACGCACGCACGCACGCACACACACACACACACACACACACACACACATGGGGGAGCTGCACCTGTGTCTCTAGTGTGCTGTTACTAAAGCAATGACAGATCCAAAAACCTCCCTGCATGTCATACATATTCTTCCTCCCCTTTCCTCAGAGCTGGAACAAAATGTCATTTTTGCTCTATTGCTCTATTTTCACCGCTTAGAACATCAGAACTGTGCAACCTGGGGAAATACATCATCTAAGACTACACTTGTGGCTCGTATTCACAGGCATCTAAACACAGTCAAAATCAGTACATTAAATATAGTCTGTAGCAAATCAGAGTATAAATAAGAACATATTCACACACACAGTTCCGCACGTTAAGTTAAACTCAAACATAAACACAGTATTCTCTGGAAGAGTGTAGGCCTATCAGCAATTGTAGGACTACAGTGGGAGGCTGACAGGTTGATGGCTGGACAGGTGGCCAGATTGAGAGTCGACTGAAGGGAGTCGGCCTCCCATGCAGG
>JAIFZK010000021.1:16522500-16527500 GCA_027481765.1 Tenualosa thibaudeaui | reverse complement strand
ATTTAAATCCCCCACTTCGTCATTGCTCTTCAGCTTTATCATCTCTGCAGCACTCGTTCCTCCACCGTCTCTCTTTCACTCTCTTTTTTGGAAGAAAGGAAGAGAGCGAGTGAGCAAGCGGAAGCAGGAGAGAAAACAAACCTGGAGGCTCATGCCGATCTTCTCACTCTCTCACTCATGCTGCCTGTCAGTCTCCACGGCTTTAATAGGATTCCCACGCTCTGCTCCATTTCCCTCTCTTATTCCTCCCTCCCTCTCTCCCCTTCAATCCCTCCTCTCTCTCTTCCTTTTCCTGTCCTCACTCTCTCTCAACCCCTCCTCTATTTCTCCTCATCTCTCTCTCTTTTTTCTCCCTCACTCTCCTCCACTGCCTCTGAGTTCTTTCTTCACTCCTTCTTTCCTCTCTCTCTCTAGTCTCTCTCCAACTCTGTTCTTCTGTCAGATGGACTCCATCCCTTCTTTTCTTCATTCATTTCATCTCTCATCTCTGTCTTGTTCCCTCCCACTCTCTCAAACAAAAAATGTTGTTTTTCATCTGCTTTCATAGGGTGTCTTGTCTAGCCTTGCCCCTGGGATGGGACAAGTGACCCCCCTCCCACACACACACACACACACACACACACACACACACACACACACACACACACACACACACACACACACACACACACACACACACACACACACACACACACACACACACCCTCATACTCTTCTGTCTCTTCCTGTTCCTTCTGTGCTGGCAGTTCCACATGGATGAGCTTTGCTCGTGCACCAGCACCGTTCACAAGGCAAGATTCACAGTGATTTGATTTTCACAAGGCCATCGACAAGTGTGTTCCCACCCCCCTTCCATACACATACACACACACACACCATCCCATATACATGCACGCACACACCTCTTCAAACATACATAGATGAAATCAATACATAATAAGACTTGCCAGGCATTTACTCTCTAACACACACACACACACACATATACACACAAACACTCACACATACATATATGAAATCAATACTTGATAAGACTTCCCAGGCATTTACTCTCTCTAACGTGCACACATACACACTCCTGTATTCATATGCCTCTGGCTTTAGTCTCAATCCATTGTGTGTCGTGAAAGGCGTGTGTGGGTGATCTGGCGTTAGTTAACCTAATTATCAACCTTGGTGCTTGAGCAGATTCCCAAGAGTAGGAGGCCTTTCATGCCCACAAGCTGATCTCTTGCTCTCTCGCTCTCTCTCATTCATTCACACACACACACACACACACACACACACACACTCACTCCAGCCCTCCACCTTCCCTCGTCTCCCACACCGCGCTGAATGAGGAACCTTCCAGAAAGCTTTGCAGCTGTGGCCATGACGCAATGTGGAGTGAAACCGAGAGAAATCGGGTGAACAAAAGTTAAAAACAAAAAACGTTATGGACACTAAGACAGTCATAGTATAAGCAGATGTCTGAGAGATGAATTATTAAGTAACCCTCTATGTGCAGCAATAACCAAGATGGCTTGTTAGCTATTATAAGATAGCCATTAAATACTAACCACTAAAGCCTTTAGAGAGAAAATAAATACTTTGACCTTTCAATAACATTCTGTGAAAGTGTTTCTGCAGTCAAATGTCTCAGATCTTCTTTAAGAAACCTGATTTACTCTGAAGAATGCAGAATAGTTTACCCTTATTTGCTCCCCAGGCTGAACTATAGGTAGTTTGAGGAGTCTATGTGCTGTAGTGTCCAGACAATAGAACTACTGCATGTACTAAGTAACAGACAACGGCTGCCGAGGTGTGTCATTATACGGAATTAACAAAGCGGATGCAAAGGACTCCACAACGTGTGTTCAAAACAAATACAAAAGCGTGCCATTCTAACGAAACATGTTCAGTTGCTGTAAGCTACTCATTTCTTTTCTTGCTAATTACATTGCTGTGGCAAGTAACAGCTGATTCCACTGTGGTTTGCAAGTTCATCTGTCGTTGACTATAGCTGCTACAGTTACCATTCAATAAAGCATTGATATGGAACAGTGATTCAACTTCATCAGATCTACTTCACAGGTGTGCTGTTGTACGGAACTAACACACACACACCCTGGCAGCCAATCAGAAAACAGTAGTTAATTTCTCCGGGTGATCTAAATCAATATAGCCTAAGGTGCTAAAGTCCTGCATGAGTGCAAGTACAAGGGGAATCCCTACTGCAGTGATAGAGCCTACTGGTGTATGCAGTGTGTGTGTGTGTGTGTGTGTGTGTGTGTGTATGTGTATGTTTGTGCATGTGTGTGTGTGTGTGTGTGTTTTTATGTGTGTGTATGTGTCTGTGTATGTGTGTGTGTGTGTGTGTGTGTGTGAGTTCCAGTCTATCAGTGTGGGTGGGACAGGAGACAGCAGGTGGGCAAGAGATGAGGGGACAAGGCATGAGATGGAGGCACTTTGATTGGTTGATTCAGCAGTCGTGACACACAGCAAGTCCAATAAGGAAGAGAGAGACTAAGTTTCTTTTAAAGAGTTCATGTCTCCTGCAGTCCATCCCCATGTTCTCATCCTCTGCAGTTTGTGTAGGCTGTCGCATATCTGTCATGGCATCAGTCACATGAATGTACATTTGGTCCTGTAGGACTTGCAGGTCAAGACAGAACAGAAGCAGTAGTGGAGGAGGTTTAGTAGCTCAAACATGCACACACTTGCCCACACACACACACACACACACACATTTTTATCTCTGCACTCCACTCTGCACAGGAAGTAATCTCTCCCACATGGCACTCTATTCAGGGCTGAGCCTAATTAAAGAGACCAAAAAAACGGAAATAAATATAATGAAACCACTAATGCTCCAGAGAGGAAATTAGCAAAAGGTCTGTTGCCACTGTGATTCCCTACCATCCTTTCAGTGGTGGCTCTCCTCAGGTCTTCTACATACACACACACACACACACACACACACACACACACACACGCACACACGCACACACGCACACACGCACTCTTGTTGTTTCTACATATGCTCAAATGCAAGGATATTCCAAGCAGCATGGCTAATGGTCTTATCCTCTGCTGAGGAGGAAGCAATGCTCTTGCATTCCTCTTGCTCTCCTTCCCTCTCTCTCTCTCCCCTTCTCGCTCTCCATCTTAGCCATTCTCTCTCTCTCTCTGTCTTTTCTTCTCTGCTAATCTCATGTAATTATTCTATGGGGTGAGACAGTAGGCCAATCAGTGTGGGCTCAGCAAATGCTACTACACACGCACGCAAGCATGCGCGCACGCGCACACACACACACACACACACACACACACACACACACACACACACACACACACACACACACACACACACACACACACACACACACACACACACACACACACACACACACACACCTGACTTTTACTGACGTTTCCTCGACATCTCAAGAGATTGAATTTGCAAGGGAAAGCACAATAAGAGAGAAGTAAAGAGACAGAGTGGGAGATGGAGAGAGGGAGAGAGTGGGAGATGGAGAGAGGGAGAGAGAGAGAGAGAGAGGGAGAGAGGGCAAAAAGGAAAGATAGAAACCCAAAGAATGAGAAAGAAAAGGCCTACAGCAGAAGAGGGTTTAACAATGCGTATCAGAGAGAATGAAGGAATGAAGTAATGCAAAAACATAGGCGAGAGAGAGAGAGGGAGAGAGAGAGAGAGAGAGAGGGAGAGAAAGAGAGAGGGAGAGAGAGAGAGAGACAGGGAGAGAGAGAGAGAGAGAGGGAGAGAGTGAGAGAGAAAGAGAGGGAGAGAGAGAGAGAGAGAAAGAGAGGGAGAGAGAGAGAGAGAGAAGCAGGAAGAGACAAACGGAAGAACAAAGCGAGAGAAAGAGAAAAGCATGTTTGGCTTCTCATTACAGAGATGCAAATTTCATTTTGGGAATGACAAGCTCTAAGGGAGAGGGGAGGACTGTGTGTTTTTTGGTGTTTTGGGCTTGTTGACCGCCTCCCATTCATTTAATTTGCACTTCGGTGGGGCCGCGTCTGCTGCGCTCAGAGGTAATGAGCGCTTTTTAAAGAGCTCCGATCAGATCGGATGCCCCGCTCCAAAAGCACACCTCATACAAAAGGTCATTAGGTAGAGCGGCAGGAACAACACTGCAAGAGAGATGAAATGAGGGAAGAGAAAAGGGGACAGAGAGAGAGAGGACAAGGAAAGAGAATCCCTTCAGTAGAATTTTTTGTACTTTTCATTCAGTATTATCTTTATTAGTATACTGTTTTGTATCAGAAACATAAATTGATTTATTTAGTGATTAATTTATTAATCAATTGATCGACTGATTAATTTCAGCTAAGAAAGTGCAGAAGAGTAAAGTATGAATGGAGGGGGGAGTGAGACAGGTGTTTGTACGATGTCCTTAGTCCTAAACAGGATTCAAAAGCGCTGATCACAACTTCCAGAAACACGTTTAGGCAAACCAAAACCCAATGGAATTCCATTCGTCTGTGTCTGTGGCTGTTTTGATTCACAGCTTTCACCACCACAATAGAGCCAATGGGGCAATTAATGGCAAGGCCCTTATTACATCACCCCAGAGTGGGAGGAGCAATAACACAATATTTAAGGCCAACACAGGACAAAGACAAAGGGACTCAGTCTCTCTCTCTCTGTTGCCATTACAGTATGCCTCTGCATTTCCACATATTCTAGTCTTCTTCTTCTTCTCTCTCTCTTTCTGTCCCCACCTCTCTCTCTCACACACACACACACACACACACACACACACACACACACACACACACAGAGTTGGTTGATTCAGTTCCATGGCCTCCACTTGACCTTTCACCTGACCCCCGCTCTGTGCCAGTGAATGTGCTTCAGCTACGAGCAGCAGTGCAGACAACAGTGCATCATGGGTAATGCACTGAGCAGCAGACAGGTGATGACATGCGCGTCCTAGGGAAGTGAGGGAGCTGAGAAGGGGGCCTGTCTTCCCACTGTCATTACAAAAAACCCTCTCTCT
>JAIFZK010000021.1:16502500-16517500 GCA_027481765.1 Tenualosa thibaudeaui | reverse complement strand
TATAATGTGTGTATGGGAGTACATAGAGTGTGTGTATGTGTGTGTGTATGTGTGTATGCACGCTTGTTTATCTGCCAGCCAGATAGAGACCACATATGGCGCGGATCCTATAGATCTGTGTCGACAACACCTCTGCACTTCTCCCACCTACTGTGATCTTTTGCACTCTCTCTCTCCTACACTTACACACACACAGACACACACACACACAGCTGCCAGCCCAAACATCTGCCCTCAGCCCTGTTGTGCTGACAGCATTCTGCTTCTAGCTTCTGAGAGCAGAACGGTGCAGTGCAGTGCAGTGTGCAACAGCTCCATATTTCTCCTGCAAAGACCAACGCATTCAAGATACAGCAGCCAAATTTGAAATCCTTGTACTTTACAAGATGAATATCCCATAAAGCATTAATGAAGCCAGATGTGACGCAATTAATGGCGTATGGCAGAGGCTACAGCTGTTTCTCACACAGCAGTCAAAGAGAAAGGGAGCAATTAACTCACTCACATCACAGGCTTTGGCAGCAAGGATCAGGCAGAAAGAGCCAAAAGCACCCTGGCAAATTATGGCATATAGTCTGGCAGGTACACTTTAGCACAAACTAACAAGGCATTTGGGCTACAGAGAAATACAGAATTGTGAATTCCTCATGTAGGCCAAAGAGGAAGATTTTTGTTCCTAAAGTGCTCCTTTTGTATGGCATGTCTATTTAATTGATTAATTTAATTGTTTAATTCAATCATTTTATTTTGTTTAACTGTCTCATTGTTTTCCATACTGTGTTATCCAGTCATATTTGTTCAGACTTCATTGTGTCTTGTATCAGTCATTTCATGCCAATCTTACTGAGTGAAGGTTCCGTCTCACAGACTGGGATAATTGACAGCGAGTTGTGTCCGTCGCATTCAGGTCAACAATTAAAAATCAATGTTATCTCTCATTTTCATACACATTTGTATGACTCATTACTTTTTTTCAGCGACATCTTCGGAGGAAGGAATGAGAAAGATTGGTGCCAAAAGCAGGTGGGATTTATTAACAGCACATTGTGCACATACTCGTGTGTGTGTGTGTGTGTGTGTGTGTGTGTCACGTGCAGGCTTGTGCCTCATAGACATAACTACAGTTCAATCCCATTATTACTCCACCTGGTTTGTGTGTGCACACGCTTGCCTAAGTATCCATGTATCCATGGTGTGTGTGTGTGTGTGTGTGTGTGTGTGTGTGTGTGCAAAGATAAACTAAGGGTCTCTAGATCCTCTGTGAGAGGTGATGGTTATGTGAGTTTCAAGAAGACCTTTTTTGGCTTAACAGCTTTCTCCATTAGTGCAGCAGAAAAATGTAATTCAATTCCAGTTCATGTTACAGACTGTACAAGTTTCAACCAGTTTAAAATATCCTTGAAGACATGGCTGAAATCTAATCAAAGATGTGATCATTAATCTATTATTCTGTGTAATGTGCACTATCTTGTGTGCCGTCATGTGTGTATTGACAGTAGTGTCCTTGCATGCATATTGTCCTTATGTCATTGTCTATAATGTCCAAGTGTGATGTTGTTGTTGTTATTGTTACATGCAGTGGTGCCGCTAGAAATTTTGGGCCCTATGACAGAAAATTATTTTGGGCCTCCCAAACATTGATTATAATATTAAAATGTTCTCTAGGGCCCCCCCATCAGTGCTAGGCCCTTGGAATCATCCTAACCCCCCCACCCCCACCCCCGTGGCGACGCCCCTGGTTACATGTATTTGTTACATGTGTTGTCTGAGCATTATGTTGCTGCTTTTTAGTGTGTATCTAGTTGTAATAGTAATAGCAGTGTATGTCCAATAGCAATGTATTGTTCATATTCTCTTACTGTTGGTATGTTTGTTTATTAGTCTCCTGCCCAGGGACCCGAGATGCAATTTAGCTAGCTAACTCTGCTAACTCTGGTATAGGATTTGTTCTGTACATGGCCCCTGTTAAATAAACGAATAAAGTCAACTCAACTATCCTGAGTGCCCTATATTGTCCTTATATCACAGCATGAGCTTGTTCCATGAGTCTCCAGCTGGCTGCATGGCCCAGCACTAGTGTTAGCCACAGTGGAGTGTTATCTGTGAGCCCGAGAGAACTGAGCCAACATTGATTCAGTTATGTTTGCTAAATGAAAGCGCTAATTGCACTCCATTAGAATTACATTTACACACATCCTCTAATGAGGTAAATAAGAGCGCCTGAAAAGAGGCAGTTGTGTGATGAGACACAAGACCATACAAATACACACTTACGGTAGCAGATACCCAAGTGCGTGCACACATGTGCACACACGCATACACACTTACACACTGTAAACCCGCAAAATGATCAGGATCAAGGTTATGAAAATGAAACCCTATTAATTCCAAAAATCATTTCCCAGACAGACAAACAAGAAAGACAGAGGCAGATTAATTATACCATCAACAAAAAGGATAATGAGTTAATTGAATTTCTGAGTGGAAGTGCAAAGCAAAAACTCAAACAAACTCGACTATGTTTGTACAATTCATATGCAAGCATAGCAGCTCTAAGTTTAATTTAAGCAGGTTTTGAGGTGGATCTAGTCTGCATCAATGTCAGTGGTCACCTGGGTTGCAGATTTGCTCCTGTGCAATGAATTTACAATTCCAATGCACCCATGTGCATGTGCTCTTGCACGAACAAACACACACACACACAGTATCATCAACTTAATTCAGAGAGATAACAATTTAGTCAACTTTTAAGTTGACAGCTCTCTCAGACGACGGGTGACGGATGTTAAATGACAGTCACATTTTGACATGAGTTGGCTGGCTCCTCTAACCACTTGGTTGACAGGGCTGATTGTGGAGCTGCTTTTGCATGTCCGGCTCTGGACCAGTGGTGAGATTAACAGTGTGACTGTGCGCAGGTGACCAGTGAAGGATTAGTTGCAACAGTGGAAGTAAGCATCTTTGGAAGTGCTAATGCTAATGTTAGCATAAGGCTGCACTGCAGGGACCAGACAGGTTGAGCACCCTATTTAAGTGAACAGGCCACTCGTCCTCTCCAGCTTCAATACACTCAAGTCTGAGTGACCCATCACTTCTTCAGGCCCTGCAAGCTCACACAAAAGCATTCAAAGACTACACAGTAATTACTTTAATTCAACGTCATTTAATGGAAAATATGACACACAATTCTCAAACGTGATGCGTTTCGGGTGGCAGTTGAATGCCCCAAAGGGGAGATATGACCTCTTGGTAATAAAATAATGGACCATTAAAACTGCAGTCCTGAGGACAGGTCTTTTTGTCACCCTGCCAATCATAGGTCCTTACTGAGCACATTTGCTATCCGCTGCGTGCTATGCTTGTGGGATCACTGGCTCAAAATTACACTCCCTGGAATTTAAGCCCCTGTGACACAAAGATGACAGCACCTAGTTGGTATGATTTCAGGGCTACGGACTCCAGCTGAGCACCTGGCACTGTGATAAATAGCCATGCTAATTTATAGCGCTCCCCCAGTCTAATCATCCCTCAAAGTCCAGCTCTGTAGCTAGCGCTAGCGCTCAGGTATACAATAGGCCTGCACAGCTTCAGCAAACCAGCTAGCATTCAAGGGAAATAGTAACAACTGGAAAAATAAAGCACAGTTTTCATATTACGCATTACCCTAGGCAATTAATTCTCATGCGTTGTTCCACGCTGGTGTAATGACCTTCCAAATGCTACCAGAGCAACAGATACCCTTTCCACCTTCAATATTTTTTTTTTCATTGTGCTGTAGCTTGCATGTTTATCCATTTTTTGTAAGTCGTTTTGGATAAATGCATGATTGTAAATGTCAGCATGAATCAAAATGAATCTGTGCTTACAAAAGACCCATATCCTGTGCTTGTGTCCTCTTAGTAAATTGTCAGCTAATGCGATATTTAGGAGCTTCTATGCGGCTCTTACAGGTACACAACAACAGCCCACAAACATGGCTAATAATATAAAAATGAGCCCGTCATGAGGAAACTTGGAGGAAATGAGAACAGAGGATTCATTTGGGAGGCGTGCGTGTGTGTCGTGCAGCAGATATGAGCCTCTAGTGTGATGCCCTGCTAACTGTCAGAGGCTAAGGTAAGTATTTCTCTGTCAGTGCAGATGGAATAAACAAACCTGTCAATGCAAATGGCAGGCAAAAGCAAGGTAAGAAGAAAAATAGCTCTTCAAATGAACGCCTGCTTGGTTTTTTGACAGTCTACCAATGATGCCCCCCCACACATACACACACACAGATATACACCACTCATGTGGCACCCCCACAAGTACGCAAGTGCACACACATACGCACGCACACACACCCTCAAGGCTGAAGCGAACATTTCCATTTGCGTATATCGACAAGAGACTGAAAAGACTTCTTGCTTCTTGCCCCACCAACCCAATTTTGCAAATGTGACATTTTGACAAATGGCAGGGGAGAGGGAAAAAAGTATCTCACTAACAAGTGCTTATCTCCGACGAGAACAGAAAAGAAACACAACACATTCCTTAACACTCATGAGGCTAGGGAAATAGCATGCCTTCGGAGATAAGAAGTCCACTGCTCCCTTAGAGTCTTTTGACTCAGCCTTAGACCCCCGATACGGGAGCAGGAGGAGTGGAGAGGAAAGGAGAGAAAGTAGCCATTGAAATTCTGCTGGGCACTTCGGCAGGTCTACAAATCAAACAGTTGGGGCCCACCCAAACACACCGACCTAGCCTCACTGCAGCTGGTTGACAGTGTATCCACAGACACAACACGATCAGATTTTAATTCCCACCTACCCAGCCGTACCTCACATTTACCCACGCACACACACACACGCATGTGCATGCACACACACACACACATAACGGAAGTATGGTACCTATTCTGCTGGAACAGGCTAGTTGTTCCTCTCTCTCCCAAAAAAAAAAACATATACCCACACACACAAACACACACACACACACACCTTGACCACCATTGACCTCAATCCCAGTAGGAAGGTGAAGATTAAGTGTCTTCCTCTTCCTCTTCACCTCCTCATGTTCCTCAAAGATGTGCCCCGGTCAGGATCCCACCTGCCTTTGGGGTTTTCCAGACATAGCTCAATTAGATTGTGTGCGTGTGTGTGCATGTGCGCACGCAAGTGTTAGCATGACTACCTGTCTTTTTTTGTGTGTGTGTAAGATTGAGAGAGTGTGAAGAGTCAGTGTGTGTGTATGTGAGTATCTGTGTGTTTGTGTGAGTGTGACTGAGTGAGTGAGTGCATGAAAGAGTGCGTGTCTGGGTGGTTGTGTCTGTGTGTGTGTAGTGAGTAAGAGCAAGAGAGCGAGAGGGGAGCGGATTGCACTTATCACCCCAGCCGCCTGTGCTGTTCTCCAGGACGGGGGTGATGCCTGCAGGGGTGGCACGGCTTCAATGGATCAAAGGCACTCGTGACAGCCGGCAAAGGAGAGCCAGATTTATTAACCCACTGGAGAGATAGCAGAAATTCCCCTCTTTCTCTCCCAGTCACTCTCTCTCTCTTTTCACCCTCTCTTCCCAACCACCTCTCTCTTTCTCTCCCTTTCCCTTTGCCCTCTCTCTTACCCCCACCATTTCCTCTCTCCTCTTTCCTCTTGTTCCGCTCTCCATCTCTCTCCCGGTCACTCTCTATCCCCCTTTTGGTCAGCACAAAACATGAAAGAAGAATGTAAGCGGGGGGGGGGGGGACAGGAAACAAATGCCTGGGGAAGGACAATTCAGAACAAAACACCATGATGTACGGGGTGGGGGTTGGGGGGGTAGAGGTGGCGATGATGACAAGAAAAGAAGAGCAAGCCTTAATGCGACCTCTTATAGATTCCTTTTTGGACTCGTTTCCCTTCCCGATGTCTCAGCATGCCTGGGGAAAAGCATTGTTCACACACGTACACGTGGGGATCACACAGACACACACACACACAGACACGGTTGTTTATGCGAGGTAGGCCTACTGGAGGTGAGATAGGGCTGCTTGTTCCTTTTTGGGCCAGAGGCTGTGTGTCTCTCTGTGTCTCTGTGTGTGTGTGTGTGTGTGTGTGTGTGTGTGTGTGTGTGTTCATCTGTATCCTAATAGCTCGTGATCTGTTCATCTCAGGTCAAAGGATTGTTGACCCTTTAGCTCTCAACATCATCAAAGTGTCACCGAGTTATTATGGGGTGTGTGTGTGTGTGTGGGTGTGTGTGTCAGTCAGTCATAGAGGGAGAGTATAGGGGATATTAATGTACAAGGAGAGAAGATAAGAGAGACTTGCGACTTGCATAGTAATTAGAGCAAAAGTCACATTGTCAGCAAAGCCACCGTACTCCACCAGTAGAGTGTGGATGGGGAGTTATACGGCTCTATGCTATGGATGTAACGTATTTAAACACAGAGAGAGAAAACCCACATTAGCTTGGGCATGAATAATAGAGGAGAAATCAATATGTACGTGTTAAGAAATGATTAGAAAGTAAGACTGTCAAGTCATTTAAAAAAATATCTAATTAATTGCAAGCTTTGGAACTAATGAAATCACTAATTAAATCACACAGCCTATTAGTGGTGACAATCCTTTAAAATGTAATTTGCCATCGATATTAAGTAAGTAAACTTAAGCTGCAAAACAAACATGCCTGGGCATCATACACCAGTGGGCCAGCTTCAACTTAGACTGCCAACATCTCTCTTTATTTCAGCTAACCCATCTCATAATTTGCTTCAAAACTAACAAACTCTCAAGACAGCCAGTGGCTGAAGACAATGACAGCCGAAGCACTGATTCAATTTGGCACAACAAACTGTTGTTGTGAAATTGTTGTACAAGCCATTAGTAGCCTTAAAACTGTACTGGATGTTTTTCGTTTGTTTGTTTTTCCAGGAAGGAGGATAGAAGACTTAAAGTCAGCCATAACAGTTGATGGAAAGCAGTGTAACGACTATAGTCTGTTGTAATTGTCAAGCGAACTTCCCAGCTGACAACTTCATTGAACTCTGTGTCAGACCTTAATTGCATTTTCCCTCAGACATCAGATATCTAACTAGATTGCACCTTTGAAATGCAATGGATTTAAACAGCCTACTTGAAAAACAGCTTGCTCTTACATTGGTTAGCCTATTTTATAAATTTGTTTTGGCATCCTCCAGAGGTTCAGCATTTTAAAGGTTCTTTATATTGACCTTGAAAAAATATATGAAAAATACAAGGTTAAGGATGTGAATCAAGCATCCATCTACCAAGACATATGGTCACTTGCATCAAGTCAAAGGCGCACAGCGTGAGGCTTACTGACACATGAGACCAATAACTCAATGTAGTTGATGCAGGCAGGAATGAGGGTCAAGGGTAAAATACTATTAATCTGCATTTTCCTTATAATTAATCAATCAAAATTAACACATTTATTTCTTGACATCTCAAAGCATAATAGAATTGGTCTGCTCTCTCTCTCTCTCTGGCAGACATTTTCTAAACATATTGAGAGCGGATGTGATGGCTCGAGACAGGCCTTTAAACCTCCATGTCGGGAAGTCCAGAGGGTTCCAGCCTCCTGTCTCTCCCACAAACCTGTCTGCATCTCATTGATGTTGACCAGAAAAATCAACATCTGACGGAGCCGCCTCTGCTTCTGCTGCCCGCCACAGAGTGGACAAGCGAGTGAGAACGAGAGAGGAGGGGAAAAAAGAGGGAGAAAGAACGAGCGAGCGAGGGAGGGAATAAAGAAATAAACACAGGCGTAAGAAGTATATATTTTCCATAACCCCCACAGGTAGTGAGACTCCTCCTGTTAACTTCAAAAAGACTCGGAGGGGGCCAAGAGCAGGGAGTTAAACTAGCATTCACGTTATGTTAACACAGGCAGGCGCTAACGCCAGTGCTCTTCCTCTGAGCTTGTTAATACACGGCCTATTATTGTGATATTATTGTGTTAATGTCATTGGCTTAACTGGGCTAACAGGTTCAGAGTCAAGAGGGGCACATCTGTTCCTAGGTCATAACCAATCAGCCATCTTTTTTTAACATCATTATAATGCTGTTTCCCCTGCAGGACCATGCTGCCAAATGTTTTATCGAAACCTTTTATCAAAATGCAAACTGTCTGAACTGCACCATATTATATAGGGGAAATGCACCGTGTTAAGGATACTGCACACATTCAAACACTCGTTCCTCACCCACATCCATCTCTCCATTCAAACACTTGTCACTCACCCACATCTATCTACATAACACCCATCACTCGTTCCCTTGTATGTTTCTCTCCATCATTTTTAATGGCAGATTGTATTCCTACATGTATCGATGATGTACATTTGTATTAAACATAAATGAATTCATGCACTATTAATGCGGAACTGGCTACTGCTTATTATTCTGTTTGAAGAGGGTTGTAGGGGCGGGTTGTGGGGGGATGTCAGTAGCATTGGTAGTCATTGGTAAGCAGTACTGCGAGTTTCCTCAGAGATGTCCCATTTCACAGGAGACGATCAATACGATTGAGCACTCGGCTGTCAGTAATCAAGTAATCACTATAAACCACACTGGAAACGCCTCCACTGGCATGAGCTAATTCAGTTTGCCAAGGGTAGGGGATGAGTTGAAGCGGGGGTCTCCGTGAGCCTTGGGCAAAACAGCTCCATTAAGGAACAACATCAGCATACTGTCCAAACACACACACGTGTGTCCAGATGGATGTTCAGACAACTGCATAAATGTTTGATCAAGATGTTAGTCACCAGTAGTCACATCCTCATGGCTAATTTAAAAGCCAATTGGCTTTTTTTGTGAGTATGAGAGCGATCTGAGTCAGCCGAGAATTTTTTGGCAAGGCCTGCTCGACAAGCACTCCTGGGGATGACCTAATGTATGAATATTTGATGGACGATGAGGTCATGCCACACTGGAGTGGAGTGAAGGGGGGACTTGCGTAACATCATTGGCCGGTGGGATGGGGCTGTCGAGTCGGGTCTGCTTCAGATGACAGGGTAGGGGTGATGGAGAAGCGATGGGTGGATATGGTGTGTGTGTGTGGTGCTGAGAAGACACAGCACATAAAAAATACTATCTGATGAGGCTAACCTAAGAGCTTGTCATGCCTATGAAGGCAGACACACACAGACATAGCTGCAGGCGTGGGTGTGGTGGTGGTGGTGGAGCAGAGGTGACATCACAGACTGACGACCATTCAGCCGCAGTTGATTTCCAAACCCTCTGTTGCATGTCTGTGTCGCTCTTTAGAAAAGGGTTTGCTAAATATCAGGCAATATTAAGACTCAGGAGATGCCTGAGAGAAAATTGCACTACATGCTATGGGGTTTCTTAATGGTGTGTGTGTGTGTGTGTCTGGGGCCCTGGTCTACTAGCTGACCCAAAGTAGTGAAGATGTGCGTCAGGCCTTAAAATAAACTCCTGAGTCTGTGTCTGTCATGAGCACATAGCCTGTCAATCTGGGAAACTTTGAAAGTGTAACGCCATGTGAATCAGGTGGTACAATAAATGCACTCCCTGTCACACTCTGTGTGTGTGTGTGTGTGTGTGTGTGTGTGTCAGTCACTGATCTTCAGGGTTATTCAATAAACAATAGAACGCCATTCAAGGTGCAATCTTCCAGTGACAATATCAGATTTACTTCAATAACCTCTTAATTAAAGGTTAATTTAAATGTAAAATGCATGTAAATGTATGTGTATGTGTTTGTGTTTAATGATGAGAGTGTTATATGGCCAAATGACTAAATGACCAAAAGAATGTCAGTCCAATGCTAAGTTTAACCACATTCTCATTCCTTGGAACTGACCCAGAGACAGTGGTGTTGCATGGCACCATCACAAGGACGACTGTTGTCAGGGGCAATGGTCACAAATAATACAACTTTACATGGCAACCGTTATACAGATGACATGAGCCAGTGGGCATGGACATTAAAGTACAGGTAATTCCAGGTCAAGGTAATTTCAAAGAGTCTGCTAGAAGCTTGTAAGCATTCTGTAATTAAACAGGCATGAAATGAATGACTAAATCGAGCAATTAAACATAAGAAAATAGGAAATTCTGGTTTCAGCAGTGGATTGTGTTTTGTTCCTACTCAAAACCAAACAAACGGACTCCATACACAAGACCGTAAATGTGACTGGAAGCTATTTGTAAACAGGTGTGTCTTTATGGAAAATGTCCTAAGACATGTAGAGGACCAGTTCCATCCTTCTTATAAAGGTCATCTGTGCCAGAGAGGAAATGGAGAGGCTTGAGTCAGAGGCACATTACATCACATCCATCACATCCCTCTTTTGAACATCTGGGTCTCTCTTTTCCAACACATACACATATACAGACATACACTCAAACACACCCAATTCTGCCACACACCCAGCAGCACCCAGGGCACAAAACACAAATCAAATGAATGGTCCAAACATGCAAAATTGGGCACAAATGTATGTCAGAAGTTCTCTTTCCTCTTTGTATTTTTCTCCCATTTTTCTCATCCTCTCTCACTCACTTAAGCACCAGCCTCCAGGGGCAGCTCATCCCTGTATCTTTACTGCACCACTAAAGCATCAAAGTATAGTCCTAATGTGGCAGCCATGTTAGTATTAGCGATGACAGGTGCTCTCTCCTCAGTCTGTGGTCTAGAATATTTAAAAGACAAAACAACAACTTTTTTTGAGCAGATAATTAAGCATTTGTTTACATGAGGAGGGCATCCCAAGTTTAATTTGGCTTGGCAAAATGTTAAATTAAAGTTCATGATGTAAGGAACACACTCCAAAACAGCCCTCCAACAGATGGGTGGGGTGAAGGATTTGGAGGACTGAAGAAAAGGAAGAAAGCTGAAATAAAAATAAATCATGAAGAGAGGTGGAGAGAGAGAGAGAGAGAGAGAGAGAGAGAGAGAGAGAGAGAGAGATGACTTTAAATGGCAGTTTATTTCCATTTGGCTACTAAACAACTTTTCGTCTCTTTCTTGCCAGTGCATTTGTGCATTCATCACAGAAGACAACGCAGCGGCCCAGTCAGCACTTTTGCTCTAATACCTAATTAGTGTCGCAGTGCCAGTGCCTTCTCAAGCCCCACTCCCTCTTCCACATCAGTCGCTGTCATTCTCCATCACACACACACACACACACACACAGACAAAGAGAGAAAGAGAAATACAATACGCATTCACACATCAAACACACATCTGTCGCCGTCATTCTCCATCACACACACACACACACACACACACACACACACACACACACACACACACACACTCCTACTCAAGAAAAATGAAAGCTCCTGTAGCACGTAACAAAGGGCAGCCAAGACCTCTATGCATTCAGTCACGACACACCTTGACTTTAGAAATCTGCAATCTGTGCTTTTCAGCCGCAGACCCTCAGTGCTGCAGGCAGGCAGCAGTCAGTCATCCTCGAGCCGGTTCTTTAGCACCACCCCATCGCTAGCCAGACTAGCGCCACCTAGTGTTTCCACTCAATTTGTCATTGCTCCAAAACTGCAGTCGTGGAGCCAGGCGTAAGCTTCGGTCCGCAGCGTCTCTGAGCTGGGACGGGCCAATCAGCGAGCAGAGGGAAGGTGATGATGTTGAATGCGGTTCCAGTGCTTGACATACGTCACGATCAAACAGTAGTGACTGGCTGAAGCAGAAAGCATCTGCCCACGTGTGGAGCGAACACATGCCAAAGTCACTTTGCACAAAGTGAAGATGTGAAAGCGGCTGGTGCATCAGGCTACCCTACCGCTGCCCTAATCCCTAATCCCTTAGGCCTAGGCCTTGTCTGGGCATCTTGCCCAGAGGACCCCACACTCTGAGTAAGAGCTGAGTCCTCTGGCACCCTATCTTCCTCTCCTTAGGCTAGAGATGGAGAGAGAGAGAAAGCGAAAGAGAGAGCGCGAGAGAGAGAGACCACGCTCTGGTGCTCTCTGTCCCCTACAGAAGTCATCCACCAAGGTGCTTCAAGGAACCCTGGAGAGACGCACCCACCTGAGTCAGGAGCAAAGTGATGAGTCACACACACACACAAACACACACACTCACACACAAGCATACACTGTGCATGACATCAGCAGCACAAAACATGACGCATTTTGCTTCACTTTCCACAGACCATTAACCATGCTTAAGCACACATGCGCACACACACACGCACACACACACAAACTGCAGAAAGGACCATTAGTCAACACCTGACTACTCTAATGTGCTACTGTACTCTGTGTGCGTGTGTGTGTGTGTATGTGTGTGCACATATGCATGCAACTGTCTATATTATACACACACACACACACACACACACACACACACACACACACACACACACACACAGTCACCACTGGTTTAACTGCTCACAGGCGCAGTTCTTGCCCAGATGTGCTAATTGGTAACATTCCTAGTTGTGTTTTGAAACAAGAAGTGGATCACAGGCTATCTATACACACACACACACTCCATACAGTCTTCACAAACACCAATATGGTATCAGGCTGCCTGTGGTCCATATGCTGTGGGTAGCACTAGTGCTAAAAAGGCTATGGACGTCGGTGAGCTTCTATTGACTGCACTAAGGTGCACCTGACTCCATTTCAGAGGCTTCAGAGGCATCTCTGTCCCCCTCATTGAACAGTATCAGGTGTGCCTCAGTCTGGTGGAAACAAAAGCCCATGTCCAAAGTAGCCTGTTAGTAGATAAGACAAGCCAGGGCTCCGTTTTTAATGCTTGGGTCTACTTACGCCAAGAGCTTCTTGTGTTGCTAGCTCCAGTAGACACAAACACACACACACACACACCATCTCTGATCTCATAAAAGTACAGAGAAGACAACTGCCCTATACACATGTGGCTTGCTCTCTGCAAGCAGGTCAGGGTTTTCAAAGACACAAAGACAGACACACACACACACACACACACACACACAAATCAAGCTGAAGCCAGACTGCTACAGTGACTAAATACTTACCCTTCAGTTCAACATTGATGGCTGGCTACCTCCACAATAATGGAGATTTCAACATGCCACCCATGTAATCATTTTCCTCTACTCATACATTCTCCTTGCACTCGCACACGCACACACACACACACCGAGCTGAAGCCTAACTGCTACAGTGACTAAATACTTAACCTTCAGTGCAACATAGATAGCTGGCTACTTCAACGATAACAGAGCTCGCTCACCCGCTCTCACACACACACACACACACACACACACACACACACACAATGATGATGGCAGCAGGAGATGGACAAACTCTGTGAGGAGGCCATGTCAGGAGGCGAGGCTTGTTGCCATGACGTGTCATCAGCGCTTGACCCGATTCTGACACTCCGCTTTAGTGTCCACCTGACAGATGACAACGAGGCGGCTAGCACCCTGCACGACAGCCCATCATTAAGGACATCCGGCCTCTGTGTGTGTGTGTGTATGTGTGTATGTGTGTGTGTGTGTCAGCGAATTCATGGGGTGGTTGTACTAAGCCACTAAGTTTCAGCTGATGCTAGGACATCTTATAGCTTTAGCACACCACAATGACCTGGAGGAGTCTGTGCTCCATACTTAGTATAGACAGCCAGTCCATGAATGTTCCAGGATGACAGTCGCCTCCAGTGCACAAAGCACACTCCATGAAGACACAGCTGGGTGAGTTTGGTAAGGAACATCCTGTCCTGTCCTGAGCTCATCCCATTGGAACACCTTTGGCATAACATAGAAAGAGATTCCAAGCCAGGGCTCCTAGTCTGCCATCAGTGTCTGACCTAAGAGATGCGAATTGTCACATTAAGGCAAATTCATTTTTAGCGTCAAAAAAAGTGTAAAAACGGTTTTCCATTAACTTAGTGTGGCAAAAACAGTGAGTGAGAGACATATTATATTTTTTCCCCATCACATGCATCACACTAACTTTTTGCTGCGAATCATTTTAAAGCTCTTGAAGACTCTTGAAGACCCAGCTCATATCTCCTGGTTTGAATTCTGAGAATGCACTTAACCTCTTAGACTTAATCTCCCTTTTATACTGCACTGTTATTACACTATTGCACTTTCAACTTAAAATAGTGCAATTTCATGTTAGCAACATGCACTCTTTGTTAGTTTCTTTCAATGTGTTGTAGCTCAAATGTTATCTTATTTTGTAAGTCGCTTTGGATAAAAGCATCTGCTAAATGCTAAATGTAAAGCTAATCACCTTTTGATGCAAAAAAGGACTACAAACACACTCAAAAATGTTTGTGGAGAGGCTTCCCAATATAAGGGAAGCTATAACTAACATCTGCAGGGTGGTGGTAGTGTAGCAGTTAAGGAGCCTGGCTAGCATGCAAGTAGCCTGAAAAAGTTGTGGGTCCAGCTGCCACTGTTGTGCCCCTGAGCAAAATGTAAGTCGCTTTGGATAAAATGCTTAAATGTAATGTAATAAATGCCTTTTCATCAAGAAGGAGGAGATGTAATCCCTTTTACATTTGATGTGCCCTCCAGATATGGCAGTGCATATCACACATATGTTACATTTGTACAAGTTCTTATCGATACAGTGCAAGCATATTTACTAAGCTTACTCTTGTCAAATATGCAGTGTGTAAGGGCAAAACACAATGCATGTGTGTTAGTGTGTGTTTGTGATTACCACCTTAACATCCACACCCCAACCCCCCCTCCCCCACCCCTCACACACACACACCTTTAATATCTGTATCTTTTTGTGTACCTTTTGTCCTGTCAGAGGGATATAGAGGAAGTAAGAGCTGTGTGTGTGTGTGTGTGTGTGTGTGTGTGTACATTTGTCTGGACCCCAAAACAGCTTCTTCACAGTGAGCTTCCCCAACAGCACCCTGTTCTATTGTCAAGGTCTAAGCCTGCATAAAACATCTAAGTCTTCACACAATGGCTCTGAGATCACCTTCAGGTTTCTCCTTCCTCCCTACCGCAGTCCATCCATCTCCATACAGTCTTCCCACAATGATTACTGGTACTGGTACACTCTAGAGGCGCTGCA
>JAIFZK010000021.1:16495000-16497500 GCA_027481765.1 Tenualosa thibaudeaui | reverse complement strand
ACACACACACACTTCGTTCATTTTCCAGGACAGCTGGAGCCAACTCCCACTGCTAAAGGTACAATAGAACACACATACGCACGCACACACACACACACACACAGACTTTTCCACTGAACTGACTTTCCATGCAAGCTCACTTGCATTTACAAACCTGGACTGCACAAAATTTGGATTTTTAGAACCAGGCTAAGGCCCTGTTTACACATATCTAGATATTTTTATAAACAGATTTTTTTTTTATCCGTTCATTCGTTCACATGTAAACAGAGTTTTCGCCACCTCAAATGGATATTTGTCAAATCGCCCTCCAATGCAGAGATTTTTCAAAATGCTGGATTCTGTGGATTCTACTGGATGAGCCTAAAACTAATAATGGATTAAAAAATATCTGTTTATAAAAATAACTAGATACGTGTAAACAGGGCCTTAGACTAGTTCATCTTAGATACGTGCATCCTGTCGCCTACCTCAAGAATTCACTCACATTCAAAAATTCAAGTTAAATTCAATAGCATAGTAATTCTAAATTTAATTCTCAATTTTGTACAGCCCACAAGGAAAAGCACAAGCACAGACACACACACACCCCTCACTGGACTCCAAAGCCACATAAAAATTGCCCAGTGCAGCTATAATGCAGGTCTCACAAATCTGTCTGAATCCACTGGTGTCCTGTGGGGGAGCTCAGCGGTGACTCAGCTGGAACCTAAGCCACTGTCTCAGTCCCAGGCCCAGTCTCACAGCTCTCCAATACAAGAATAAACATAAAGGACACACCCGCTACTGAAAACACTGGCCACCCATCACACACACGTGGGCAAACCTCCTGACCGACACCTTGAGAGCCCCAGCATGAGTCATGACTCGAACCTGCAACCTCGGATCGGGAGTCAACCGCCCTAGCCAGTCGACCGAAAAAAAGACCCAGGCTCTCAGTCGACTGACTAGGGTCCGTGCCTCCCGATCCAAAGTTGCGGGTTCAAGTCCCAGACTGGACTGCACTGGATGACCTTGGTTACACACATAAACACACACACACTTTTAAGAGGGACACAAGGATTGAGCTGCAGCCCCTTCCATTATTCAATGCCACAGTGCAGAGGGCAGACTGCAGTCATCTTACATACAGTGAGTTCTTATTCAAAATGTGTGTGTGTGCACGTGCGTGCATTGGTGTGACTGTGTGTATGCATGTATTGGTGTGTATGTGTATGTTAGTGTGTGTGTGTGTGTGAGTGAGAGAGTTTAACTGAGGAAGAAGAGAAAGACGTTCTTGCACACGTCTCAGAGGACACTTGGGGGGGTAAATGACTTAGTTTTCAGCATAATTAATCTGATCTTCATACAGCGGGTTAACATAGTTACAGTACAATTTCAGCCCAGGAGAGAGAGGCACTCTGATGATGATGGTGCTCCTGGGCTTCAGCTCATGGAAATATCCCACGTAGCCAGTATGGAGGATATTTAATATATCTCACTTAATGTTGTTTTGTCTCATATTGGTCTCATCGTCCTCTCTTTTGTGTGTGTGTGTGTGTGTGTGTGTGTTTACTCTCTCCCTCTTTGTTTGACTGTGCTATACTGTGGGTTTATGTGTATGTGTGTGTATTTGTGATATTGTTGTTGTGTGTGTGTATATATTTGTGATGGTGTTCTTGTGATGGTGTGTATGAGTGCATGTGTTAATGATGAGGTGGTGGTGACGAGTGTGTGTGTGTGTGTGTGAGAGAGAGAGAGACAGAGAGAAAAAGAGAGAGAGGGGGGTGTATGTGTGTGAGAGAGAGAGAGACAGAGAGAAAAAGAGAGGTGTGTGTGTGTGTGTGTATCTGCATATATGAGGGTAGATTGGTGTGAAATACAAGTCATTCCAGGACTGAGTAGTTCTGGCTGGCTTCACACGCAGTGGATTATTCTGTGTGTGTCAGCAGATCTGTTTGAAGTACAATTTATTCTAAGCGTGTGTAAATGAATCGGGTTAGGCTGTGTGTTCATCTAAGTGAGCAAGTTTCTGTGTACACGTACCAGACTGTGTAAGTTTGTGCACGAGTGTGAGTGTGTGCAAGTGTGAGTGTGTTGACTTGCTGTGTGTTACGGAGTATGTCTAGGGAGGGGAGAGGAGGACAGATAGACTAACTGATTAGCATGGAGAGAGTAAATCTGTGTGTGTTAGATGGAAGGAGGGTGTGTGTGTGAGGGAGAGAGCAAGAGAGAGTAAGCAAACTGTATATTGCCAATGAGTGTGTATTGTGAAGTATTAATGACTGGAAATGAAAGATGGACTGATAGACAGATTAACAGACACAGACCAAATCTTTCCATCCCTCTGTGTGTGTATGTGAGCTGTCCTACGGCATCTGCATCCGAAGCTGTGGCACAGTGGCAGTCATAAATTGCCCCCCCTCTCTCTCTCTCGATTGCAGGAGATGTCCTCGCTGATGTGCTTCAATGCAATTACCTCCACTAATTAATGGGCAGGACTGTGGGAGGAAAAACTCAA